>VZRF01001199.1:71807-159937 GCA_013396875.1 Vireo altiloquus | reverse complement strand
CCTAATTCCCCACCCCCTCATTCCCAATTCAGGTGCCACCCCCTCATTCTCCTTTCAGACACCACCCACTCACGCTGACTCCTCCCAAACTCCACCCATCCATTCTCCATTCAAACTCCTCCCAGACTCCAATCACTCCCCAATCAATCTCTAACAACTCCTAACGACTCACCTGTTCATACAAAAACATGTCTTGAAGAGTTAGTTACTTTCTACCTTCATTTGTAAAGAGAACCAAGATACCATATGAATTTCCATATCTCCTCATAGAGGTCTCCTTTTTAACAGCTGCTGCACACATATTGTCTAGAAAGTTTTGCTTTATTTCCAAGTTCTATAAGCCATCACTTCCACCACATTAAGAGTTGCTTTAGTACCCCTACAACAGAAGCTATGCATTCACTGCAATCCACTCATGTAAGTGTGTTACTTTATTGCCAGTCACACTTTATCAACTTGCCAAACCTTTTAATTACTGATCCATCTTCTTTCTTGACTTCTTTCTCTACCAGAGCAGGAACTTGGACTGTCATCTCATGACCTGTATACCTCAGAGCCTCCAATGCAAAGATAAACTTCAAATTACAACATACCCTGAACACATGGAGCTCTTCCTCCTCTGTATTCACACAGACCAATGCAGAACAAGCACCCAAACCAAGAAACTGCACCCCTGCCTCAGTGCTGGCTCTTCCTCCCCACCCAGACTTCTGGATTTCCTAAGGCATTACCTGGGAACTAAGTGTTCCTTCCCAGGCTGTCTCTTTGAACCTCCTCCACATAGCTCTTGCCCCTTCATTGCCTCTGGGCAAAAAGGCAGACTGGTCTGAGTTCCTGCTTACAAATCCCAAACAGCATAAACATGTCACCTACTGCCACACAGCTTTTATCTATTTATCTACTTTTTTGGTAGTTAACCTCTAAGACATGCTATTCAAGGGCACCATAGACTGGGTGCAGAATGAAGTGCTATCAGTTACTTGTACAAAATAAAAAACTCTTTTCATCCGAGATCACTTCTCTCTGGCTAAAATGTCTCAATTAATGAGAAAAAGCAGAACACCAGAGAAGTGCTCATCAGCTTAGTAGCTGTTTTGTCCTTTCAAAGACGAACACATCCATTTACACAGGGTGAGAGCTTAACTGTAGCCACTTCTAAAATTACCTCCACAAGAGGTAACACATCAATGAACTTTAACAGCACTCACATCCTACACTTCTAAGAACTTCACACAAAGCTTCTGTGATGTTTGCCTTTAGTCTTAACAAGTTTCTTAGCTAATTCTGCAACGTCAGCTTTCCCTAGACATTCTTCATATATGCATCTTTTTGTAACGTGGCAGAGTATAACGAGACTTGGCAGGTGAGCCACCAAGAAAACCTTTCAGGAGAAGACAGTTTGTTCCCTGGGCTTGTGGCAACACTTACTGTAATGCTTATATAGAAAAGCTGTTCTTACCTCTTCAAAGTCCTCTTTGGCTGACGGAAGATCAGAAGCCAGGCTGGCATCCCCCAAGTGTTTCTCCGTCCTCTCTCCGTGCACTACCGTGGTCTTTATGACTTTGCTGACTCTCCGGCCCTCCACTGGTTCTGACTGGAATTCGGAGGCACTAGACAGAACAGCAGGTTCAGACAGGGTCACCTGCAAGGTTAGAAAGCATAAGTAAGCTGGATATGACCTAGACACTTCTCTATGTGCACTAGGAAAATGACTTTTGTGTCTGTGGGCTCCATATGGTAAAACATAGCTCTGTTAGGGTCCAAAAGAAAAAAGAAAGAGAAGAACAGAAAAAAAAGACTCTTTTTTCTTAATACCTTACTCCTAAATAACTCATTCTAATCAGTAATGCCGGGAAGAAGAAGTATCAGGGGTGTCTTGCAATTCCAATAAACACTTGCCACGCCTTGCTTTTGACCCAGGACTCCTGAAAGCACACCCTGTGCCACTGCAGGCAAAGCACACCCTACCTCTGAGTGCTCACTGCCACTCTTCAGCACAACCCGCTTGACCACTTTGGAATAACTGTCTCCCTCTTCCACAGTGACAGGGGCTTGAGGTATTCCCTGCATTACCACTTCCTCTTTTTCCGTGCCATCTGGAGCAACGTATCGCCGGATGATCTTCCGAGTCACCTGAAGGAATGCAGTTTGGACCCCAGACAATTAGCAGTAAAATACTCCTCTCCTTGTTCTCTATCTAATATTTTCTATTCAAAGGGCATTTTGTGATACATGAAAGAACCTGAATATATGGTTCAGTGCCTTATTCTTCAACACCTACTCAAGAGACTCATCTGGTGCTTAAGCTCTTGAGGTACTGGCAGGCCAAAGCAAGAAGAGAATCGTGGGGTTTGGGTTGTGAAATTTCAGGAGGAAAGGTGTGCATCCCTCTGTGGATGACCCAAAGCCTTGCCTGTGGAACAGTTCAGGGCACAGATCTACCAGTAAGAACAGTCACACCCACTCTTGTGCGATGAGACCACGGAATCTTTGGCTGTTTAATGGGAATTCCAGAGACAGCCTATCCAGCTGAGAGGGTGTGATGACTTCTCCAAAATCAGAAGACGGAGCTTGCCACAAGCCCAGCTCAGCCAAATGCTAGACCGAATTGCTGACTGCCAAGGTAGCAGTTAAAGAAAGGGGAGTGAAAGTTCCCCCTTTGCTTCTGTGGTCTGCAGAATTTGCTTTTTGAAGCATGATCTGATTTTGAAGATGATTGTTTGGGGAGTGACTGGAGTCTGAATGGAGACTAAGTGAGTGGGGTGTGGGTGGAGTCAGTGAGGGGGTGTGTGTGGAGTCAGTGAGGGGGTGTGGCTGGGGTATGAATTAAGAATAAGTGGGTGGGGTGTGGGTGGGGTCAGTGAGGGGGTATGGGTGGGGACAGAATGGAGAATCAGTGGGTGGAGAATAGGTAGAGTCAGTGGGTGGAATGTGAAAGGTCTCCAGGTTTTTCTAATTCTTACAGACTCAGCCTTCCATTGCTTTCATTAAGACAAGCAAACAAACATCTCAGCTAAGATTGTAGCAAAGTGGGTGTTTTGGTGGGCCTTTTTAAAGCAAATAAACAACTTTCTTCTATCAAATGTGGATCTATGCAGAATTTTCACTGGCTTTAAATCCAAGTTAACAAAATACATCCTGTTAGGTTATACACTGTACCACAGAATGATTTTGAGAATCTAAATAATTCTTGAAACTTTGGTGTCTCCTGTGAGCAGAAATTCTCATTCCTTGCACCTAGACCTTCCTAGCCCCCTGTAAAAGGAAGGAAGAGTAAAGACTCTTCAAATCATGCCCCTTCCCAGCAGAAAGTCTGGCATTTCTGCGGATCATTTTCCCTTCCTTTTACAGGAGAGGATGAAGGTACCCAGGGGCAAAACTGACAATACCTTCTTTACCACTGTGTGGCCATGTTCATCTGTGTACTGCTCTTCTGTGACTGTTTCTGGTGGCATTTCAGGCATACTATCAGCCTGTATGACAAAGAACAAAGTTGGGTGAAGCAAGGTCTTCATGTGGGTCTCGAAATAAGCAATTTTAGAATCGGTTAATTGGTTACAGAATGGAAAAAAACCCAGTAATGCTAGGAAAACCTTATTCTGCAAATAAATCCTTAGAAAAGCATACAAAGAAAAGTGATGGCACAGCACACAGGCAAGATACGTTAGTTGACCTTGTTGTATACGAGGCTGACAAGCCCACATCCTCCTCCTACTGAGGCATTTAGTGGAATTTAGAGTCGGGTTAGTGGTGTTACTGTAATCCTAAGCTATGGTAACACCTTATCTGGTGGAGATGCATTATTTGGGGGTGTCCCAGCTCCAGGCGCAGCACCAACTCATAGCCCGAGGCAGCACATGCTCGTGCAGTCGTTCAACACTCAGTACCTGAATAATCACCCGGCGCCGAACGACCCTGGTAGTGACCATCTCCTCGTCGTCTGAGCTGAGCTCCAGCCCGCCTAACTCCTCTGCTAACTCCTAGGGAAGCACAGCTCTCTATGTGTTACTAGCAGGACCTACAGCTTCTGTCCTCTTACACCAGCTCTGCAATTCCTACATTTTGTAGACCCTTTCTAGGTTAATTACACAGAAGAATATAGGAGAGCCTTTTAATCCTCCACAGGGGACAGTACAGAGCACAGTGCAGAGAGAGTAGGACTGAACAGTTTTTACTAGAGGACAGCATAACAGTAGTCTCAGCACTAGAAAGATCAGGAAAAATGAGTAACAAGCGTTGAAGTTGTCTCTCCTGCATAGGGAAGAACTAAAAATTTTTAAAAGGCATCAGAAGGCAAAGAGAGGATGAAAAGAATGAGGTAGGAAATAGCTATAGTATAAAAAACATAAAGGGGAAAATAAATAAGGGGGGAGGGAGTTTCTTTTTGGCAGAACCAGTTGTTGTTGTTTCACTTTAGTAAAAGAACTGGAGGAATACAGTGGTGAGTTATTTCAACTGCAGCCCATCTTCCAGCAGCCCTTATACTGAGCTCTGCTGTAGATACCCTTTCAGTCATCTGACAGACTTTAAAGTCCACCTTTTCCTGATATCCTACAAGCAGAGCTCTGAAACCTGTTATGCTAGAGGTGATACCTATGGCCACCTAGCAGCAAAGACAGAAGGGCTTGTTCCTAACCAATGTGATGGTGAAACAATTTCTGCTTCAGTAGAACTGGACCTTCTGTGCTCTAACTAGACTTACAAAACTAATTTCCTGCCCAAGGATGCCTTCCCCTTTTCTTCCACTTAAAACAGGCAAAGCAAGCTGTTTATTCTTAAACCTTTATCTGCCAAGAAATTTTCATTTTAATATTCTCCACTAAAAGCCACCTGGTTGTCCTCTTTGCTTGCTGCTTGATGTCTTCCCCTCTCTGAACGCTGCAATAAAGTCCCTTTGTCTCACACAACCCAAGACCTCCCTTGTACGGTTTTTGATGTCCTCCTCCCTCTTTACTGATGTCTCTGTACCTTTTTACTGCCTGCATGCTACATAAACACCATTCTTCCAGTACACCCTTGGTAGTCTGCAATGCACACCTGCTGCCTCTTTTCCATCTCACTGACTTTACAGACCTTTCAGGTCATTTCTCATGCCACTCTAGGCTAGCCTTGCCTTGCCTTTCTTTATGAGCTTTAATGTTACTACTTTGCCCACATTACATCTGTTTGGGCTTTCTCTCGTACGCGGTTTGTTTCTGCCTCTGATACTGACACTCTCAGGCACAGATATAACTGCCACAGGCCAAAGGAGAGAGAAGGGTAGAGCAGAAGCAGAATTACCAGTCTAGACTTTGGGATCTGGGGTTTGCTTTGACTTTGAAAACCTCAAGACAAATGCCTTTACCTGATCCTTCTAACCACAGAGGGGAGGAGAGGAAACTCAGAGCCAGATGCAAATTACTTAGAAATATTCTTAGCAAATGAGTGAGACATATAACTTGGTTTTTTGTGTCAATTACTTTGAGGCAAAGTTGCCAGTTACCTTTTCTAAAGATTCTTCTTCATAGCCTCTTCCAGACTTCTCCATCTGCTCCTCAGTTGACTCCACTATCACGAGACTAGATCTCCTCGGAGACAGGTGTTCCCGGTGGAGCTGGGGGTCCTCGGGCTCTTGGACGACGGGGGAGTCCCCTCTCTGCGCGGAGGACAGAGGCTGCAGGGCTGCTCTCTGCGTCTCTCCCTTCGCCGTGCTCGAATGCGCAGATTTTCCACTTGCTGCTTTTGCGGCTCCTGCAGACTGCTCCGTTCCTGGAGTCGTGACGCTGTGAATGACAGGTCGAAGAGAGTTACTACCATGCAGTGCTTCCCAATTTCCATCAATGGAATATTAGGCACTGACTTCATAGTGTTATGTTGTCTGGCAAAGTCTACAAATAACTGATACTTCTTGACATGAACTGCAGAGTAGTCTGGCTGGGAATCCCATTCATCCTCCCTAGTGCATCTCCAAACAGATATCCAAACCTTGCACGCAATTGTGCAAAACTTGGAGAGAGCTTTCCTGTTGCTTGTGCCCTCACATCTCTACAGACTACCAGTTATTTTTTTTAGGGGAAGAGCCTGGATCGCTATAGAAGGATGTGAGGCAGCTAAAACATAGAGCACAAGCTGTGCAGCTGCAAAGTGGAGAAACCAACTTCCATGTACAATCCTGGAGCTTTAGCAAACACAAACTTACAAGAGGTTCGGGTTTTGTTTGTGATGTTATTTTCATGGTCGAACCCTGCTATGATTAATCAATCACTGCCCCAAATTAGTTTGACCTGTTATTACATATGAACTATATTATGTTATTAGGTTATATGAATAACCTATTATTACATGCTATGCAACACATATGTAAAGGAAATACATCTAATTCAAGCACACGTCTGTTCAATATTGTTGTATCATTCCTCTTGGAGCGTGTTCCTTACGAGCTATTTACATCCAGCCCATTTTCCCACCTGGCTCAAACTAGACCTGCATTGTAGCGATATTCCGCTGTCGTCACTACTCTCGTGCGGTGCTGGCAATATTCTCTCACGAGTATTCCCTGTGCCTCACAGAGATTCATTTCCTGATGCACATCTTTAGGGAACACTGGTGTTTTTGCCTAACACTGCAATGCAAGTTTCTTATATGGTATTTTCTGTTTCCCACACTCTCTCCTGGCATATCCTGAGCAAAAGAACCCCCCAAAGTCCATTGGCTGGACTCAAGCTACCCTTTGACTGCTGGGAGCTGCATCTCCACATCAAAGCTAATCACCTCCAGGAAAATCATTTTTTTGGATAGGGATTCTTAATATTTTGCTTATTAAAACATGGATCTACCCTGCAGAGAGGTCTCGGCATGGGCACGTGATCAGGGAAGCTGTGGAGAAATAAACGTGACCTATTTCAAATTCCTTTCCCAATTAACACCAACCCCGCTGACAGCCCCATTTCAAAATTCAGGTTTTTGCTGCACAGGTATTCTAAACATGTACTCTATCATGTGTACTTATTCCTGTAAGTAGTTGCGTCTTGTCTCTGTAAAACCCTCTTTCTGTTCCTTTGGCCATCTGAAATGCCCTTTTAAAACCCCAGTTCTTAATAGAATAGTTTTCAGTTTTTAAAGTAATGAATAAATCGAAAAAAATTTGCCTCCATTGAAAAAGCCATCCTGAAGTTGAAGAAAGGGTCCTTTAGGACTACTTTCATTAAGATGGCATCACTTCTCATCCAAAACATGAAGAATATATATAACATCCCCTTCACTTCTCTATTAACCATCTTTTCTGTCCTATGTCCTAGACACAATTATTGCTCAGCATTCACAGTGACAAACTGACTCTCTCTCTTCAGGTTTCCTCCGCGTGGACTAAAAAGTGAAAACCACAATTGGAGGAAAATTCTTAAGTTTCAAAAGACGTTGTGAAATCCTCTTATTACACAAAGGAAAGAGAATCTGTTCCCTCCCGGGTTTCATCCCGGTCTTTTGACACTTACAGATATTCCTGTTGTGAAGCAGATGGTTTCCCTGGCACATCTTGGGGTTTCCCTGAGAATTCGGCTTCTACTTGTTCCTTGTGTGCTTGCCTCAGAAGCTCGGCCATGGACACTTCCGCCTCGCTCCTGGGAGTACTGTCCTGGAATGGCGAATAACTGCCAGACACATCTTCCTCGGACACCAGAGGGGGGTGCTCGGTTGGCTCGCTGCCCTTAGATATTCTCTGCTGTTCTTGCTTGTGCCTCGAGCTGTAAACTTCTTCTTGCAGTGCAGAGAACCCTTGCAGACAGAGAGAGGAGAAATATCGTTACAACTCTTACTAGATGGCAGAAAGTCCTTCCCCTGCTCTGCGTGCATTTAAAATACCCGGGCACACCACCCTACCTGAAATTCTTGAACACCTTGAGTGGGAGGGGACCTGGCCTCTCAGGGTATTTAAAAGAATGCTGGACTGCCACTACTACTGCCAGATTTGGACAGTAACAGGCAAAAGAACATTTACCCAGAAATTTACCTCAAGGAATTATGCCTGAAACCCTCAAAGTACAGAAGATTCACAACAGATTTTTTTCCCAGCAGATTAGGATAGATTTTTGTGACTTCTCCCCCCATATTCGTTATTTATCCGCTTCTAGAAAAGTTAACTGTACAAAAATAGACAGAAACACTTCATAGAGGACTAGGTGCAAGAAGTAGCTCATTTATGTCCCATGTTCACTGGAAGCCTAGTGAACTCCAGAGAATAACTCGGAGGGAAACAGAAAAGCTTGTGCTGAATTTGAGCCGGACAGAGAGCTTATCACTCTAAAACTACTTGGCTGTGATATAAGGATGCTAATTGTAACAAACAGCCTTCTACTCCCACATTCTCTTCAAGAGGGAACCTTTGCAGCTGTCTAATATGCTTCAATATTGAGTTAGGCACACAAAAGGATCACTCCTGAAAAAGAGAATTTTATGCCAAATAATTTGGAGCTGTTCCTTCAGTTTGGAACCTCTGGATCTAACCCACTGAACTTTCAAACTTAAGAAACACCATAGCATCCTAACAGAATTACAATATCCTGGATACTCTAATCCAAAGGGGTTTTTGTCAAAATGTGGAGTAGTTCTCCTTTGACAGACCTTGGTCAAATTCTAATACAACCTTCTGAACTTTCATGAAAGCACATGTACAAACAAAAATAAACCAAACCCAAGGTAGACTGGGCAAACAATGCTGGCCACATGATCAGCTTTTGAAGAACTGGCTAAGGCACAGATCTTCTACCTGGTGAAATACGACCCGTGTGATGCCGTGCGTGCATTCATCCGCACTGTCTCTGCTTTCAAAATGGGATTCTAGTGCTCTGTCACGAGAGCTCACAGGTGACCCTGGCAAACACTCAGAGCAGAGCGATGCTTGCAGAGGTACCCTGGGCAGCTTGGGTCAGGAGCCATTTACCTTCGCTGTGGTCCAGTGCCACGGACTGCTCCGTGTCCGTGTACGTGCGCGCGCCGTGGCCCTGCACGGGGTCTATGCCGCTGGTCTCCATCAGGTGAACGATGTCCATGCGGTTGATTTTGGTGAGGCATTGGGTCAGATTTGTATCTGTGGCGTTGGAACGACACCGTGCAGCTGAGTTAAGAATCACAAACACATTCTCTCTCCCCTTCTCTTTTCCGCACGAAAGGCATATAGAGGGTACTGACCGGTATCACATATAAATTACAGATACATTGAGAAGCAGTGCTATGTAAAATCTAAAAAGAACTGAACGGCTGCCTATAAAAATCAGCACTGTTTTTTTCCTTTTAACAAATTTGTTGAATTGCTGTGTTATACAGGCAAGACAAGAAATAACACTGAGTACAATCCATGGTTATAGTTTCTGTAGCCTGAATTTTCCCCAAATTTTCTTCATGATTACAAAACACACCTGTCACATCTCAACCAGCAGATTGGAGACAGTTACGTGCAATAACCGGAGACAAACCTGTCGCGTGTTTCCCGTCCCTTTCAAGCCAGTATTTGAGGAGTGCGTGGCTCTGGTCTTGAAGCGAATTGGGATTTTCAATTCGGATCTGGTGAATTTGCTCCTCTGTGAAGTCCAGTTCTCTTGCTAGCTCTGAAAAAGAAATCCATCTCTGTAAAGAGATCTACTGCCACTCCCCCGGTGTAATTTAATTCAAAGAAAAGCAAGTGTCTGTGAATTACAGTTTGACCCTGAGAAAACCCATGAAATTAAGAATAAGTGATGTCCTTCCATTACAGCACAGGCTCAGACTGCAGTCCAGACAAGAGAAAGGACTTTATAGTCTGTAACATTTTTCTTGTATCTGGAACCGGGGGCAGTTTTCTGCCATCACCAAACTAAGATGCAACTGTTGAAATGGGTTCATCGAGTAAGCTAAAGCCACAGAGAATTTGTGAGATTCCTACTGTTATCCTGCTTCTTTCACAAAAGGAGGCTTCAGGTTCTACTCCGTTGCCATTACGCACAGACTTGATTTTGGAGGGTGTTGTGTTTTAACGAGACAGAGGGAACCTAACTCCAAATAACCTTATTTCTGGGCTGGTTTGTAAACCTGTGCCGCTGTAAATTTCAACAAATAGAGTGTAACTACACATTAGACTCAAATGCTATAAAGTCCAAGGAGTTTGAAGCAAAACCAACAGCTATCTCACCCACCAAATTAACTTCTGGCAAAGCAATCTTTTACTATAAGCAATCTTTACCATAATAAAAGACATGGCTATTTTTGCAGGTCTATTACTCTGCTCTCCCTAAAATGCTGTAAAACATTAATTTGACGAGAATCCATTCTTTCTAGTTTTGTTTTCATGGCTGTCTATTCAGTTCTATTAAAATTTCAGCATATTCTTAATCTATTACTTTGCTCAGTCCAAGTACTACTGTTTTCAAGACAATCCGTGTTGGGATGAGCGGGTTCCAGTTACTCTATGGATTGAAGCAGAGGGCAGGAAAGGAGGATGTAACATAACAGTAAAGAGCATAACCTTCATTATCGAGGAGTTAAAATGTTTTCCCTGGCATGCAGCTCTTCTTTAACTCCTAGAGCCTGCCTTATTTTCAGGAGTGTGTTACTGGTCTAGCAAGAGACATAAAAAAGCGTAGACCCGACGTGATTCTTGTGCAGCGCTTTTTGTGTCAGGCCGCGCAGTTTGACGCAGCACGAAGATTTCTGCACGGGTCTTTCTCTTTTGCAGAGGCTTTAAGCTGATTGTCAGTGACATTTGAATCTCGTACCACGTTATTCTCACTCGTCTCCACTACCGCTCGCTGCCTTAGGTCTATTAAATCCACAATACTTAAGTGATTGTTTAGGTTCACTGTGATTCCATTTAGGACTCTTAGTATGCCCTAAGACAATAAGCTTCTGAAAGATTTTTAGAAAACATCTTTAGATAATCATAAAATCATCCAAAATAAAGATGAAAGGACTGAGGACTGTTCCCCTCCTTTCTCTCCGGAGCAAACAACGTGCGTTTTACCTGTCCAGCTGAATCCGAGATGATCCGCGATGTGGGCCAGTCTTTCCTCTGTCTTTTCCTGATCATCCTGTTGATCTAAAGGTCAAAGAGAGCTACAAGTTGCCTTTTGCAAGTTAAAAACCATTTCCATAGGAGAGAGAGAGCCCAAGAAGGGAAAGTGCTGGGTTTTCCTAACTGCTGTGCCTAGATGTGGACAGGCTGCATTAGTAACTCGAGTGAGGCCTGCAAATCCCTAGGTTCAAAAATAAAACCAAAAAGCTCAGTTTTTCAAAAAGCACAGGATTATCTAGTTTTTCCATTTGAAAACTAGGCTTTCACATGAAAATGTAATCTAGGATTGAAGCACCTACTATGTCTATTTTAGCCAAGCATTTTATTCTATAACTTCATTCTAACGTTCAGTTGAAGACTTATGACTAAGTCAAGAGCCACCGTTTTCCATGCCTCCTTAGTAAATGCCAGGGTTGAAGAATTCATCAGGGACCGCTGCTTCTGACCATGTTCTTTCTGTTGCAAGGCAGGTTTTGTTCAAACAGTCCACACAGCGCTTCAGATTATGGTCTGTATTTGAGGTACTGTTAATTTCAGTGTCTTTGACCCTTTCGACAGGGAGCGAGACAAAATACTTACAACGAAGGCAAGGAAAAATCAGATGGTCATTGGTCAGTCCTCATTCCTTTTGCTAATGAGACTGACTGGAGACTCACTGACTGGTGAGACTGACAGCTCCTCCCATCCCCAGAGCTAATTTGAGGATGGCAGAATTTGAGTTTTGATTTTCCCTGAATGCACGCGTGGATTGCGACACCTCTGAATCAAGAAACTGCTTACGTTTCACGATATGCACGTGTCATTTCAGCTCCCCATTTCCATTAGGGCTACCCAGTAGTAGCATACAAGTAGGTAAGAGGAAAACCGAGCGCCAGAAAACGTGTACTACAGTTACCGGCGACTCGAGGTTTTCTTCAGACACAGGCTGTCAAAAAGAATGGAATGTAAAAAGCTGCATTCTTTAAAACTCCTGCAGATCTCATTGTGTACCAACTCAAAAGTCTATAAATTTGCCTGTCTCACTTTCAATTGATGCCCAAACATTTTATTATTAGTAGAAGTTAATAGTTAGTAATAGGGCCAGGGAAAGTCAAAAGCCAAAACGTGCGTGACCTAAGCAATCAGTTGAATGACAAAACCATATGTATTTTTAGAAGTGTTTTTGCTTATTAAGGTAACACTTCCCATAAGCATTTATGGTTTGCAATCTTGAGATCGTTTCACAGACAAGAACACAGACACAAAATAAAAAAACCCAAACACAGGTCACAAGGGAAAAAGAAGCACAACTGACCACCAAAAGCCGAAAAGAAAATGCCACACGCGTTACACCTGCACACAAACGCACACGCACACCAAAGAAAACAAAAAACAAAAGAGTTTAATTCGTGACATGCGTCGCACAGGGAATCCCAGTCGTTGGCAAATACCTTCAGCACGGTCATGGACATTTTCGTCAGGGATACGTTCAATCTGAGTCTCTACAGACTCATCCCAAATGGGTCTGATGTCAAAGATGTCTTCAGGAACTGACTGCTGAGTCTCACTGGATGGCACATTTTCAATAACTGAAACTTCTAGGGCACTACTGCTTTCATCATCTGAAACTAATTCTTGTTCTCTCTCTGACTGTGTGAGTCTTTCCACTAATTTAGAAGCTTCGTCACTAATTTCTTCAAAAAACTCTATGGAGTTTTTGTAAAGATCAAAAAAATTGTCCTTACTTTCTTTTGTGGGACTAAAAGCACCGCGGGAGCCTGTAGCGCTTCTGCCTTTAACCGGCAACCGTGAAGAAAATACCTTCGATCTTGCTGTTGATGCCTCATCTGAGTCTAGCTCAAACTTCATCTCTCTCAGCCTCTCCCTGGCCTCTGCCTCTGCCTCAGCATAACTCCTAGCTTTGATGGAACGTTTGGTCTTTGGGTCCACGGGACTACCGGCGTCAGATTCTGATTTGCTCCGGCCATCCGGTTTCGCAAGGACCCCGCTCGTCACGTCGAGCGCTTCGGGCGACTCCGGCTTGCGGACGGACGCGTCCACGTACAAGTGCGGCGGCTCGGCTTTTTGGAAAGCGGATTTCACGGGAATTTTAGACTTTGGTTTTGCTCGGCCATCTTTTTCTTCGCATTGCAAACTGTCTAGGAAGTCGTCCGGGGAAAGGCTCTCGTTTTCCAATTGTTGCGAGGACTGCGATGCGGCTGCGGCCGTTCTTACGGGGATTTTGGATTTGCTTTCAGAAGAAGGCACGCTCTCCATTAGAGCAGTGGGGATTTCAATCACAGATCTCTGTTCCTCCGGGGAAGAGTCTGGGGACTCCTCACCCTGTTCAGAACTAACTGACTGAGTAACTTTGGAAAAACCTAAGTCATCTTCTACCACACACTGCTCGGGAGAGATGGGACAAGGCACCTGATTGCTATTGACCGTGTCGGTCTCCATTCCGGAGAGGGGCTCGGCTTCAGAGGCAGCGAATTCTTTCTTTGGTGATTTTGAAGAGGCTGAAATACCCATTTTAATTGGAATTCTGGATTTAAGATCTGCTTTTGCAGTGCCTGTGCTGGCACCTTCACCCACCGTTTCTTCAGATCTATCGCTAGACTCGGGTGACAGGGGTGAACATTTGGACGCATCTTGTTCTTGTACGTCTGACTCCTCTGACTCTGAAGGTGCAAATGGGTCCGGCAAGCCCTTTGGCTCTGAAGATTCCACTTCTGCTGCTTCTTTCACTTCTTCACATAAAGAAACTCCTTCCTGAGGCTCCTGCCCCACCTGGAAGAAGTGAAAACTTTCATCTGGGTAGCTCCTTTTGGTCATGTCAATGGCTCCGCTTCTAGTCATCTCAAACAACTTGCCTTCCTGAAAAAGAAAAGGATTTTGTTCACTGAGTGGCGTCCCTTCTTCAGTGGGTGTCCTGGCCGGTGTCGTGTCAGGGGTTGTGCCTTGGGATCGCCTGTCTACCATCAACCCAAATATCTTTTGTTCCTCTTCTTTCACCCGAGCTTCAAAAGCTTCATCATCTTCACGTATTTCACTCCACATGTCAGAATCCACATCGGTTCTAGTGATGACAACCTGACCCATCAATTTCTCTGTTTCATCTCTTATATCCTCAAGGGTAGATTCAGGTAATTTTGTTGCATCTGAGGCCGGAGACCCTTGTGACATTCTCTGAAATTTGTCCTCCGGTTTGGGCTCTATTTCCATGTACACTTCCTCTGAAGAGCAATACTCACTGACCGTGTCTCTGCTAAGTAAAGCTTCCCCAGTCTGATCTTTCCCTTCTACAACAGAATAGGTTTCCCTAGGTGGCAGGCTTCTACCAGATCCTACCTCACTTTCGGGGCCAATAAAGAAATGTCCAGAAGACACATTTTCGTAAGGGCTCACTATATATGGAGCACTACCATCGGCAGCATCTGCTGCACAGCTCTCAAGTTTTCCTGTGTCAGTAGTTAGGGACGAATACTCTGGTAAGGGCTCCTCAGCATGACCAGCCCTGTGAGATGTCTCACAACCTATATCTGCTTGTCCCGAATCACTTGCCAAAGCGGAACGGTCAGCGGCGTCGCCTTCGGCCGGTTTGCCGTCAGGCGGAACAGAGTACTCGGTGGTACCGTGTCCACAAGAAAGACCATCTGCCTGCTCTGATGCGTGTCCCGTAGAAACAGGATCTCGGCGTGGTAACGGTGCCGTGGGTTTGACAGCTTTTTCAGTAGCGTCGCACTGCTCGATTGTTACTGAAGGCTCAGGGTGGACCCCTTTTTGAGAACTGTCGCCAACAGAGTGACAGGGAGCACACCCAGATCGTGCAACCGGGGCATCGGGACTGACTGTCCCGCAGTCACCCGTACTGTCACAACATTTTGATTCAGCACTTTCTGCTGACGCGCAACCGTCGGAATGACAAGTGCCCGTGGAAGGCTTACAGCTGCGCCCAGTGATAAGCGGCTCCTCTTTGTCACCTTTGCTTTGTGCTTTAACCTCACCTATCCTGACAGAGCACGGCTGGGAATCAATGGGTTGGAAACCTGCTTCGTCGGGGCTAGAGCTGGAGTCGATACTGGATGGTAAAGGAGAGGGCGGCTGCACTCGGATCACAGGCTCCATTAAGAGGCCCGAGTCGGCTTCCTTTTTGAGCCGAGTCAATTCCGGCTCGCTTTCGGAAGAGGAAGAACTTTTTCTAGATTCGGCTGCAGGTGTCACCACCGTGGGTATGTCTTTTACTCCTACAGCGGTCAACTCTGCTGCTTCAGCCTCGCGTGAGGCTTCTGCGTCGGCAATCGGGGAAGACTCATCTTGCTTACGACTCTTTTTATAATCTCTCTTCTGTTTTGCTTCTTGTTCCAATTCATCGAACATTTTGATTTTGGTCACCATTTTAAACATCTCTTCTTCAGGGGTGAATCTCTTCTTTGGTTCACTTTCCGAATCCTCCTCCGGTTCTTCATTGACTTCAGGGATGGTGGCCGACTTCGGTATGTCTGCCATTTTGGGTGTGATTTCGTAGCTAATTTCTTCCGAGCTAGGAGTTTCGGGTGAAACGGGGCTTTTCCCCGAACTCTCCATGAGGGACGTTTGCTCTAGACTGTCATCATCGGCACTTCCCTCGGGGTCACGGAGAATCCTGGAACGCACCGATGCCAGCTCTGGGCAGGCTTCTGCTTTGCTAAAAACAGACTGGAGAGGACCCTGCCCCAAAAGACAAGCCTTCACCGTCGGTTCTACGGGGCTGCTTTCGAGTGAATCGCGGCAGGGGGACTCTTTCATAGGACTGGGCTCCAAAGAGTCAGGCGTTTTGTGTGATGAGTTATCTTCTAGCACTGGGCTTGCTTCCAGGGAGTCTTTATGACTTATAGTCAAAGAGTCATCTGCAACTGGGCTAAAGCCTTCACTATCATGGCTAGCAAGTGAAAGTTCCAATTTCTGGGGACTTCTAACTGTAAGACGGCGTTCACAGGCTACATCTTTTTCTTTCTCTAAAGCAGTGTCATGTGTTTCAGAAGACTTAGTGAAATGTGCAGTGGTTCTGGATTCTTTATCCCTGCTAATATCTTTCATAATGGAAGCTGAGCTACTTCCTTTAAGTTTATCAGCCTCTTCTTCAGAGGCTGGAGGTACACGCTCTTCTGATACATGGTCAGAATGAGACTCACTAGTCTCGGTAACAGCATCTAGCTGCCTCTCAGTAATACCTTTTTCATCTTCCTTTGAGGAGAGTTCCTTCGGAGAACGCGTTTCTGCTGTTGCGCGTGCTCGAGCCGCTCCTTTAGCGTCTTCAATTTGCCCATCGGTTTTCTTTGGTGACAACGAAAGGCTTTCCGGGCTCGTTTCAGGGGTCTCTGCCAAACCCTCGTGCTTGTAACTTTCCTCCGAGCTGATCTGAGGGGTTCCGTCGAGTAGGCTGCCCGGAGAGTCGGCCACACCTTCGTGTTTAAGGCTCTCCGAGCTCCCGTCAAGAGCGGTACTTTGCAGGGAAAGCGCAGGAAGGAATCCATCTTTGTCATACTCTGTGGGAAAAGCGGCACCAAAAGGGCTGGTCAGCACTTGCTCCAAGTTAAGCTCTCCCTCCTCTGTCACCGAGAGGTGTCGGAACTGTTGGTATTTGTCATTATCCTCCAGTTCTTCTTTAATGACGTCAGAGAAGTCTGTTGAGGTTTTCCTGTCGGGGCTGATCTGGAAGTCAGGATCTCCTTGATCGTCAGAAGTCCTGCCCTTCCCAGCCACTGTTTCTTTGGCACTTTCAGCAACTATTACCGGAGGGAGAGGTTCGGTCGGCTTTTTGCTGCTCTGTTCTTTTACTTGTTCTTTGCCACCAGCTTTCTTGGTAGTTTCGATGGTAGAAGTTTGTGTTTTTCCTTTCTTTGATTGTGGCTCTTTCTCTGCTTTTGACACCGTGCTTGGTTTGTCCTTCTGTTTGTCCATCTTCAGGTTTGTCGTTCGCCGCGTTTCGCTCTGCGAAGGAATTGTTTTCCTGCGGGATGTTTCCTTCTCGGGGGCCTGTTGCTTCTGTTTGACGGACTTGTGCTCAAACAGTCCGGAAATATTCTTGGACGGGTCTTGCCCTGACTGGAAGGCTTTCATCAGTTCCCGAACGGACATGGTCTCTTCGAGTCTTTCTGTCTTAGAAGAAGGCGAGACAGGCGGCTGGGCTTTGTGCGCTACCGGTTTTTTGACTTGCGCCGGTTTTTTGGGCGCCTTTTCGGCGGGGCTTTCTTTTGCCTGAACTCTGACGGGCAGTTTTGACCGTACTTTTTGCTCATCTTCCACCCGTTTCTGAAGAGCTTTCACTTTATCTTTTATTGAGCCGATGGGAGTTTCCTCAATAACGGGGGACACGGCTTTAGGCTCCGGAGCAGCTGTCACCTTTAGGCCAGGCTCCCCAGTCGGTGCCTCGTCTGCAGCGAGCTTAGGCAGCCTCAGTTTCTCTCCGCTGCTCTGCGCCTTGCCTTCCTTTGGCTTTGGCTTTTCTCTTAATTTTGCCCTGAGGGGCTTTTTAACTTCTGAGGCTGCCTTCTGTTGCTCCTGTGAGCTTGGTTTCCCAGTTTTTGGAGAGTCTTTTCCTTTTTTTTCAGAATCCCTGCTTACTACTACAGCTTCGAATTTCTCTTCTACTACCTCCTCTTGTAAGGCCTGTAGCTGTTCCTCACGAAGAGAAACGCGTGTTTTTAAATCCACCCTTCCTGTCACGTCCGGCTCCCCCTTTTTTGTTGTCCCTTTGTCTGCCCTGGCTTCTACACGGCTCGGCTCCGTGACTTCCGATGGAGCGTTTCTTCTGGCCTCTTCAATTTCTTCATCGCTGACAATGATCCATTCTTCTTCTAAGGGCTCTTGTTTGGAAAGGGACCTCTGCAAAACATGTTCTTCTCCAGTATAGGATCCACCTCTCAGAATTTCATTTACTTTTTCTAAGTCCTCTTTCACTCTTTCAACTATTTCAAAAGGCTCTCCTGGCTCTTCTTCAGTGGGCTTTTCAAGATCTTTCACTTTAATGGAGCCTGACTTATCAGAGGGGTCAGTTGTCAGGATGGCAGTCATTTTGATCAGATCTTGTTTCATCTCAGAAACTTCAGACAACAGGTCTGGACTGGCTAGCACAGGGACTTCATTAACCAGATGGCTTTTCAGGACAGATGTTTCTGTCGATTCTGTCTCGTCATCTTTGATGCGAATGAAAAACATTGAAAGTAAAATGGAAATCAAAAATAGAGATTGGAAAATGTAATCAGGACTGAAAATGACAGTCTTTGGCTGTAGTGGTAGGAAGGTCAACAAAATGGGCCGGGAATGGTGGATCCACAAGATCTGAGGGTACAAGAGCAAAGCAAAGCTAACGGGGTGGGGGGGGGAGGCAGGGATGGGAGGTGGGAACCAACTGAAAAGGAAAATGGCAGGAAATAACTTGCTTCACTTCATCGCTAGAGCACAACCACACATACGGTATCAGAGCTGGAACAAACCAAATCGGGACACCACTAAAAAAAAAAACCCAAAACAACGACAAAATTTCAACTCAAAACCAGAAGAAACACAGTGAAGTTACACAAAGAGAGGCATCTCAAGATTGTTCAGATGTTACAGATCAATGTTCAAATAAAAAGAAAAACAAGAAAAAAGGGGGAAAGCATTAGAACTGATTGAAAGTCGATTTCCTCTAAGAGAAAGCCAGTGTTAGCAAACTGTCAGAATAACATCGGGTTAACGGTTTTGTTTTTCTTAATGACCAAAATAAAAATGAAAAGTAATTCCGCAGTAATCTAAAATATGATCGAATACGTAGAGATCTGAATCAGCTGCAAACCGGCATTTCATCTAAGGGGATTTCACACCTACACAATGAAACAAACAGGCTTTTGTTTTAAGAGGCATGGTCCTTTGCTTGGAACATCCTCATTGACAACTAATGAACTGACTGAGGAAAGAGAAGACAGAGAAGAAAAGGAGAGATAATAAGAAAAAACTGTGAATCAACTTAGAAGTGATTTCAGAGTTTTAAAAAACGTAATGTATGGCAACCCAAAGTCACAGACAGTCACACTAGACACATACGTACAATTCATGTAAGGCAAGTTATTTCCATGCAAAGCAAAGGTGTTGCAAATGCTGCTGGGTATGTAGCTTCGCTTAAAAACAAGAGCTCTAAAAATTAATCATATAAATTAAAGGTACATGAAAATACTGTAAAACATACTGTGGTGAAATATTGTCTAATCTGGCAATCAATATACAGGAAGGCGGCTGCAGCTAATCCCCATTATGCCGTAACTGCCTGCTGGTAATATTTCATTTTACCAAGGACTAGCAGAAAATGGATATTGAACAGAACAAAACGGTGGAGAACTGAAGCAAGTTACAAACAGAACACAACGCTTAGGAATTACTAATGGACCTTTTCCCTTTCAAGGTACACGTCACATGGAACAGCACATTTCAGCACCCCAGCCAAAGTCAAAGCACTAAGGCAAATAAGGAGAACCTAAGCAACACGTAATCAGCTGTCTGTATCTGTAAAAAAGATCCATTTTGCTACACTGTTCTCCTGGGTCTAAGGAATGCTAAATATTTGTGCTGTACGTTAATTAGAGCCAGATTGCTGCAGGGTATTTTGGTGCTGAAAATGTGGTCTTTTGGTGCTGCTGCTTTACAATGAACTGTTTGGTGCACACTGAAATGCCAGCCAGTAATTTTGTAAATTTGTAACATGTACTTTCATAAATATCGAATGTATGACTCTTTCGCTGGCCAGTAACCGAGTTGATCAGCCTGAAGCAAAGCAACTCCAGTGGGAAAAAAATTGGAAGTGCTATCCAGACAGTGTGTGGCTGGAGCGGGAACACTCACTGGGGTTCTCTGGGGCCCTGGGGGATTCAGCAGCGAGGAAGCGGTAGGAGGACAATGCAAGACATTGCACTGTAACCGTAAACAAGGCGAGACATTGCACTCCAAACCGGAAACAAGACAGATGTCATTCTTTTCCCAAACAGATCCAAGAAATGGCTCGGAGCGCGTTTGTGGCGTGCCAAGCTACCGGGTCACATTTAGAGCCATATTTCACCACAGTAAAGGGTGGGGCAAGGGAGGGAGGGGTAAACAGCCTGATTCCTTTGGACAGTATCACTTTTTGGCATGGTTGTATTCCATGAAATTAATGAAATAGGTTGGAGTCCCCATTAGGTTTTCATTAAAAGTGATACTGTCATCTGTCTCAAATATGAGGCAAGAATGTGTGTCAACAAACGGAGAAAACAAAAAAAACGGAGGGATGAGCATTCATACAAGCAAAATAGCAGTAGCGGGATCACTAGGGATGTCAAAGGAAAGTAAATGCTTAGATGAACGGTTTTAAACTGTATTACTTGTTAATTTACATGTTAAAGTGTATTTAATCAGACAGCTGCTGAGATATTAAATTGTTTTCTATCACATTTGCAAGTATTGATGTTATTAGCAATAGCAGTTAAAACTCAGCTCTCTTTCATGCTTATCTTTACTCTTAACCATCTCTCATACAAAATGCATTGTAACATTTTCAAGAAAAAAAAAAAGAAAATCTTACTTTTTTCTGAAGTCATATCAACCTGGAAGAGAAAAAAGGAGGAGATTTTAAAGTTCAAATATAATTGCTATACAGAACTACGTGTCAAGTGCTAGTTGTATGTATGTAGGAGACACATGGACTTAAATGGAACCAAGTATGCATTTAAAATAACAGCAAAAGCTTGCCTTAATTTATTTAAGGTCTCTAATACCAGAAAAACTGTTACTTTGCTATAGTTATGGTCAACAGTAGATGCAAAATGGAGCTGTGCATTTTCTTTAAATGCTCTTAGCAAGTGGGGAGGACCAACGCTTTCGCATTACCGGGTATTTTGTTGCATTGCTCTTAATTTATTTCTTTTATCTAAAGCAAAATACTCCAACAGGGTTACGTGACAGCATGTGGTCCATGTGAAAGGCAACCGGGAAGTTTTACGCTTTGTGTTTCCTTGGACACATTCATTCTGAGAACATTTTTGCCTCTGTGCTCAGTGGTGATGAAATGCAGGGGCACAAATGATGGCAGAACTGCCCGAGGCATGACCTAGGGCGGGATGACACTAATAGCTATTGATACCTTCAAATGGAAGCTGTGATGGCCCTCACAGGCTGCCTTTTTGATTTTTCAGAGTTATTTGGGTACAGATCAAAAAAGCCATACGATTTTACTCTTATTCAAAAGAAAGCACAGTTCTTGCCAAAAAAGAATTAAACAAAACACAGTGTCAGACTATGAAAATTCAAGAAGCAAATTTTTGAGGTTGCCTTGTAATTTCAGTTTATTTCAGTTCCGCTAGTGTTTGTCCACACCAGCACATGTTGTTTAAATTTGGTTATGGAAAAATACGCAAAGTTAAAAGTAGCATTAAACCTTTAATTCCCTATACAAACTTGTGGTAGGAGGAGGACTTCAACACAATGGGAAGAATGCCAATCAGCTATGCAGTACTGCTGATACAAGACACAGTGTATGGTAAAGCCCCCAGGGTTTTAGTGAGTGCTGAAAAGGTTTAAATAGTTCAAACTGCTGTTTGTAAAGATAAATGCAGTATACTGTCTTGACCAAGATGTTAGGAAACCCTTGCCTTTCCATGAGCTGACAACCAACAGAAGGAAATCCCTGGCCACACGTGCGTGTTCGTACATGCCTGGCAATCCTTTAGGCTCACATAATTAAAGCTCACACTCAGCAGTGTGTGTAACAGATCCGTAATAGCCTGAATTCCTCTCATGCACAGACTGCCCTACATGGTAATCCTGCATCCCTAGGATGTTCTTCTAGCTTCCCTCACTTTCAGTTCTTTCAGATCGTTCCAGATTTATGTCAGCATACTGATTAATCTTATTAACATAAAAATGAATGAAGTCAACAAAAAATAGTTGAAAATGCTTATAGCCATCAATGAGCTTGTCTTTCTGTGCTTTAGTTTCCTATACAAAAATAGGAGTCATATTTACCATAGGAGTGGTAAATACTTTTGTCATGATGGTAGGAAACTGCAATTCGTGCCACACAACTGCTGAATGTGTCATGCAGCGCATGGAAAAGGTGTCCATCCTCTTTGGGGAGCTGGCTGTTCTCACAGTGTTTCCAACAGCTCAACAGCATCAAAACATGGGGATGCTTTTCTAACGTTACTCGTTCATGGAGGGGTCAGAGCTCAAGCAGCATCTCTAAGTGCCAGAACGGGGCCAGGAGCTCTGGGGGGAGCTGATGCAATTTAGTGTAGGCCAAAGATGAAAATTCTAAATCCTTTTACTTGTGACTTCTGGGTTAATGCCAATTCTGTACCAGATGTCAGTCATCCAGCTCAGAAACATGTAACATCCAGTCTACTGGATGTTATAAATGGAGAAGATTGGTCCTTTCAATATGAGGGAAGTTCAACTCTGTCTATTCTCAAAGTGAGTCTGTGCAAGGCCCTCTTCTCTGTGTTTATAGCACTGAGCTAAGGATCCATCTTCTGAGTTGTGTCTGTTAGTTGTGTTTGAGCAGCGTGTGTAGGCAAGAACATGCTGATTTAGGAACATTACCTCTTCTGGTTCTGGATCTGAATCTGACTCCTTTTGGTCCCAAAGTGCCATGCAAAAAGAGAAGGGGGAAACAGAGCAGGCAAAAGGCAATTTTTTTTTAGCAGAGAGTAGGAAAAAGTAACTTCCGACAACATTTAACAGAAAATAAGAAAATGCAGCCTGTTTCTGCAGTTGATTTCTTATGTCAAAAAGCAGCAAAACTAAACTGTCAATTGAAACACAAAAGGCTACAGAACCAAGCAAAATACAAACAGAAAAGTTAGACATCTAGTGATCCTTATTCGTACCAAACCTTTAAATACAGACATGCTTTTTCACCCATAAATTAGCATATATAAACAATTAAAATATTCAGGAACTATTACCATTTGAAGTTGAAATTTGTTGAGATCCTCTGTTTTAAAATTATACTGAAACACTATAATAAAGATAAGAAATGCTGACCATTTTAGGCACATCCCTAAAAGGCATGCAGCTTCTCATGTGACCAGGACATAAAAAACCCCTGTGTTTTCAGAGAATAAACATGAACTGACACTTCCTAAGGAAACAAGTGTTTAATATCTGAGAGCATTCCCACTCATCTCTTCTGAGTCCACAGGAAATACCTGATGATGCCTTCCAACACTGGCATTAGGAGTACCAAACCCAAGACACCGAAAGCCCCTGGGTGGAATTTTTTCCTTTCTCAAATCCCTGCCCACAAAGCTTTAACCCCTTTTTGCCCTCCTCCTCATTTCTTGTTTGTATGATAATGCTGATGCCTATAGCTGGGTAGAATTTCACAGTACCTTTGTGTAAATGGGTAAAGTGATGTTTAAATTACATATGGCTTGATGAACGAGGCCTCTGGTAGATTTTGGCTCCTTCATGAATGATAATCGTCCACAGGGCTCTTGAGTGCTGTCTCGGACCTGGCACAGCAAAAATACACTCATTGAGTCTGCTGGTTTGCTGCGTGAGCTACTTGTGCCTCTCAAAACTGTTCAGCAGGAGGGACCAGATGGGGGGGATAATGTCCACGTAGGCAAAGCCAATGTGTTTTCCCTTTTTTCCCCTCTGCTGTTTGAAAATTTACGTACAGATGTATTTGTGTATTCAATATATGATGGAAAATTCAGCAGGGGGGAAAATACGCAAAGCCAAAGGAAAGCAGCGACATAGACAAGCTGTAGATTAAAACAAGCTTACAAAATATTGCTGGAAAGGAGGGAGAAAGTTTAAAATTGGTCTAGCAGCACACAGCAAATATAACACAATGACAGAGTGGGTTCATTTCCTCCACTTACTGAAAGTTTCCATTCATAAATCATTTCTCTAAGACTGTTATTTATATAACGGTAATAGTTTCCTCCATTGTAGTCAGAATGCCCAGGTAGAAGGAAAAGTTAGTGGGAAGAGGTTTCCAGTGCTCTCTCATTTCCCTCTCAGAAGAGGTGGTGATGGTGGCTCGGTGACAGCAGCCTTTCTGACCACAGTGGGTTAAAGCATTACTTCATTTTGGAGGAATGGAGGGTTATTACTTTGGCTTTTATTTTACAAATTTTCCTACTCATAAAAAAGTTTTTTAAATGGAATAGTACAGGGATAAAATTAGGATACGGTTGGGAATTTATATAAATTAACTAGTTTGGTTTTCTTTTGTTCACAAAAAAATACGGTGAAGTGACAGCTTGAAATATCCAAAAAGGAGCTATCAGCATTACCTTAACAAACAGAGGAAGTCTGTTTTCTTTGAAGGCAAAGAAACTGAATATATGGTGTTGCCCGCTCTTTGTAAGTGGCACCAAATTGCCAAAGCAGTCAACGTAGATGGGTTTTCCTTCCAATACCTGTTGGAAAGGAAAAAAAGCAAACCATCAGTCCTTGTGAGGTGATTAGTATTTCTTCTTAAGGATAATTCCGCAACAGTTACAATGAATTGCTGGAATTGTTAGGACTTGTCAACAAATTTACAAGATTTGTTAGGTACTTAAAATGTGTGGAAACATTTCAGACTATTAAATTCCAAAGAGAGTAAATGGTTAATTTAGTAACAAGAGTGCAGTACTTTAAATGACAAAACATGACTCAGTGTCATAAATGTAAAAAATTTTAAATAAATTTTAAATCTAGAGTTTAATTTGGATTTTCGATTGACTCCAGTTTTAGCACACTTTGCTAACCTGGCCTCATCACCACAGTCAAATGTTTTCTTCAGCCACCAGAAGTCAGTGTACCTACTGATTCCATTTATTTCAACTGGATCTGTAGAGGCCTAAGAGCTTTTGAAAGGCAGGCCTTGGGCAAATACCTCCCAGAAATCTCTCTACAATGGCACCACTTCTATCTTCATATTGCTCTTGTTATGGGCCCTCCACGTTTGAATATCAGATCAGCAGTTTGGGAGATGCTCCACTCAAAGTGCCAATCCATTCACAGCTCATCCTTACTTTCCAGAAATTCAGCCTTGTCATTCAGTTCGATAAGACCATATTTGATCTTGCTGCTCTGCACAAGAGATGCCTGTCAGAGCTTCAGGAACAGCGAGGACAGTATTTTTAAAGGTGGGATCCTCATGGAAAAGCGACTGGGCTAAGCAATGGAAGTTAAAGCACCTTCAATTTGTCATCCCTTCTGAGGAAGCTGACAGAGCCAAAAAAACTGCCTGCTCAGCAACAGATTTAATGCAACTGTATTTTTGTAAAGCAGAATATTAATCAGACCTGCTACTTTAACTTCTTGGTCTGTGAACATGCTGACAAACTGACCATTGTCAGCTCCCGTTCTGGTTAGCGATGTGCATTTATGGGGTTACTGAAAGTTGGGATTTAGCAATTGCTTTTGGCTCCAACCTTCTCCCTTTAGCCCTGTGGACTGAGTTTGGCAGTTGCCCTTTGGGAATAGGCTTTTCTCACTACTTTTTCCTTACACCTGACAAAAGTCCAAGTTTCCATCTTATCACAGTTGCTGATACTGCATCGTGACAGTACTTGTCGGCAGATTATTTCAGTCCTTGTGGCAGATAGAAGGCAGATATTATTACTTTAAAAGCACACACTAGAAGATGGAGAAAACTTAAGTCTTGTACAGTACCTCTACGTCCCTGCTTCTGGCAACTTCAGCAAAGTTTTCTTGTTGTTCTAGGGTTTTATCCACCTTGTCATCCGTCATGCAGAAACATCTTAACCGTGCTTCAATGGGATCGTGAGATTTGGCAAACACCACAAATTTGGCCATGTAGGGGACACAGATAATTTCTCTGTACACTTGGGAAGCGAAAGTAACAGATTCTTGTGTCTGACGACAGTCTATCAACCAAAATCTATAAGAGAAAACAAAGAGTTGTGCCATCAGCAGAGAAGAATTTAAGAAAGGAATTCTATGTTTCCCCATCCTGGCAGCATTAGCTGGTAAGCACAGCAATTGGAGATAATAAATCACAATAGAGTACACAAAAAGAATTGTTGCTCTTGGCTTTTGTCTCCCATCCAACTTAAAGGAAATAGCAGCCAATTCCTTACATACAACAGCAAAACCTGAGGTCTTTAGGTGAACATAAATGACTTTGTCTGCTGTGCAAAGCTGCACACAAAATCAGTAATTATTCCTATGTGAATTTAGTCACCAAGCATTTTCCAAGGAGTAACACGCCCTGCCTTCTTTCCCAGCTACCACTTGAGCTTCTCTGTGGAGCTGATACCATTTCTTTTCAATAAAATCCACTGTGTGGGTGGAAAGCTCGAGTTTCCCAGCCGGCGGATGAAGGCGGAAGTCAGGAGAGGTCAGAGGCAGCTCAAAAGCTGCTCGGATCTATAGGGAGGTTATTCCTCACGGTGGATTCCATGGCATTACAAGCCCAAAGCACACCTTTGGAGTGTGACTGCTCTGCACTTACTCATCCACAGCTGAATAACAGCAAATTTCGTGCTGTACTGATCTTTAGAACGCTTAACAAACGCCCTGCTCAAAACCCCAGGCTGCTGACATTTGCAAGAGGGAAAGCATGTGTGCTACAGAAAGGCTCTGCACACTGATCCTTTCCTTTTCTTGCGTGGGAGAATTATGCTGTGCCGGACTCCAACTGGAGAGGCCACATCCTCTGTGAAACCACCAGATGCCTCAGTGATTTGCTGTCAAACACCAGGGGCTAAAAAGCCCCAACAGATATTAAATCTTTTAAAGCTGCAGCTCAGGAAATGGAAAACAAACACTGTGCCTCCAAGTTTGAAGCGTAATTCACGTGACAAGTACATCTCTTTCCCAAGCTCATTTTTGGCAGAATTACTTTTATGAATGGTAAAATTCTTGTCCATCATTAATGATGTAACTAGACATAAAAAAAATTACTGTGAATAGCAAAGAGTCAGAAATTAGATGAAAACCCCAATTTTTTAACTTTACCAGCATTTCAAATCATGTTTGGGGCAAAGTAGGTAGTTGAGCAATCATTTAGATTAAAAAAAAAGAGGCAGAACCCATTAAAATCTCTGCATGGGACCCTGCCTCTATCACAGAACATTAACAACAGTTATCAATTTTCATGTCATCATCAGGATTTGGAAAGATCCACTACAAATATGGACTGCAGGACCATAAAGAGACACTCTCATTCTGGCTGTCTATCACGTGTAGCCCTGCCGGGGACTTCACAATCTTAGGGACTTGGACTTCTCAAACTCTGCATCTTGTTTCCACACGTGGTTCTTAAATTAGCCTGTAATTCCTGCCTTTGCACAGACCACTGCAGCAGCAGCACCAGGCCGAATGCACTGTAAGATCTCCCTCTGGTGGTCACTGCCGTTACAGAGGAATAGCAAAGGCCAGCTTAACGGGGAAACAGCCCATTCTCAAGGGAGAACGGATAAAAACCCAATACTTTATTTCACCTAATGTTAAACTGTTGGACTGCAAGAGTTATCTCATTTTAACACTGGACACACTATTTCAATAAATAACAAACCTAATCTAACAGTAATAACTGCTCCAGACACCAAATGTTTGCACAGAATTTCACAGGCAAGTTATCCACGATTCTTTTAACTGTTTGCTGGACTACACAGCCTAGATGGAATACTTTCCAGCTCATGAATTGCATCTCCTGTTACAGAGGAGGAGATACATAAGAGTGATACACATCATTGACAGGATACAAGCTAAAATACATACATCCACATATACATGTATGTATACACACCTATGTATTATTCTTTGTTTAAAATTAAAGTCTGTTTTCAGTAAGAGAGCAGTTAAATCTCATTGCAAGAACAGATGTATGGAAGAGACGATTCTAGACCCCAGTTTTGTACACCTACAGACCCTTTCTGCCTGACTTCTCAGTTGTGGATATTCTGGAAGGAATATCTCTTACAAGATGTATAACAATGCACCCAAATAAGGGATTTCTGTTTCCATGGAAATTTGCATAATAATCAATATCTCTGTTCGTCCTACTCTCCAAACTAAAATAGTTTAACAGAAATATTTGTGGAACAAAGCCCAGCATTTGAGAGTATCCCTGTAGAAGTCCTGTTTGGTTGTGTGGGTACCTGGCAGACACATTTGTCGTGAAGGAAACGCATTCATTAACAAATGTCAGTGGTGTTGTCCCAGTGATGTCTTCCCATTGGGCAGGGGTGGTTCCTCCTGAAATGAGAGAGGTTTAAAAATAAAATCAAAACCAAGCAAGTCTGCAACTTTTGCCTTCTAAGAAATATTTTATAGTTTTTAATTGCAGTGAAACCAGTAATTAGCCCAGATAGGCCCTCTCCTTGGGTCCATGTTATTCCACTAATGCTAGTAGGATTGGATGGGGTTACCCTGAAAAGACCAAGTTCCCGAATGATTTTTAAGTAATGAGCCCTCTAGCACAGGATTAAATTAATTAATTAAATTAAATGCTTGCAGCTCATTTCTGTCTCTTAAGGGAGACTGAAGGACATGCTAAACACTTTGGAGTCATGGCAAGTAAAATGTTTAACTCCAGTATTTTCCTTCCAAGCATCCTGCAACATTAACTCTATGCTACATACTTTGCCAGTTACATTAACTCTATGCTACATACTCTGCCCGTTAGAGAGATGCTGGTTCCCAAGAAACAAACTCTAAAGAAAATGCAAAAAAACCACCAAACCTGAAGTCTGTGATTATATTACACATATCTTGTTAGTGCAAACAACAAATGTTATTTATGGTACAAAGGAATTGTTTGGAAAGTAGTTTATTTTCACAGCTTCTCTCCCCAGTCAGGTTTCCACCTAGCTTCCCCTGGGTGCAATCAGCATTTCCAGTCCCTGGGGACTGACAGTTTTGGGATGCACACGGAGAGCTGCAGGACTGGCAGCCTACCTGTTATGCTGCATAGTAACCTTAGAGTGGGCGTGTCGCCTCCATAGCCATTCATGAGCCCATCGCTGGAGGCCTTGGGCACGGGAATCGTCATCGTGATGGGCTTATGGAATTTCCTTCTCCTGGGCTCCAGTGTGACTATGGGGCTGAAGGTAGCCTTGTTGCCCAAAATCTTCTTTGTAAGTTCAGTGTGCATAGGTTGAGCCTTTCCAAAGCAACAGAAAATAACCAAGGAGTTATTGAACGCAGTCTAATGGTGTGTAAAGAACTGGGACTGTGTATCACCCACAAACCACTTAATGTTTCTAATGGCACAATTTCCCATGAAAATCTGCAGACAGAAGAACTGGCTGCCAGTGAGAAGGGGAGACCTCACTTTTTTAACTTTCCCATGCCTGCCTCCACTTCCTATCCCCTTTCTTGCTGCTGATCAGATTTTTACAGCATTAATTTGAATTCAGTAAACCAGTAGCACATGATAACCTGGTCACTTTTTTCCCCTGAGTACAAACTCTGGCTGCTTTCCTGTGGTATCAAGCTAATTGCAGGGCATTTCAACGAACAGGGTCTTCTGGATGAGGTAAATTACGGACGCATGCAGCAGAAGGACAGGATGGAGACAGGGGGAAAGACTTCCCTGTCTCTGAGGAGTGAATTGTTACACTGAAAATCAGTACATTTAATAATAGCAGCACATTTAATTATTGCAGCACTTTGTACTTCTCTGATGTGTTTCATAAGAAGTATTTAGGAAATTCTATGACCTGCACTAATATCAGCATCATCACCAAAATTGCTTCCCAAAATTATACAGACAGTTAAGTTAGCAGACAAGACTCTGAACTAACCGGAAAGCCCAAAGCTTTACCACTTGCTTTGACTTTGATGTGGATTTTTTTCTTTTATTATTTTTACTAAAAGCATTGTAGACAATGTAGAACTCGATAAGCTGAATATGCTGGGTTTCCATTCAAAGAAGGTGATTTTTCACCAAAAATAAGACCAAGTTAAACTTGGTGAATGCTTCACTGTACCTGGAGGCCAACACGAATTCGCTTGGTGAGAGCCCCTTCTGGGAAGACTGCCTGCACCTGTGGGACCACGGTGCTGCTCAGCACCCCTCCCTCGGGCCCGATGAGGTTGCTGTCCTGTTTGATCCGGGACACCACTGCGAAGTACTGAGGGAAATCCCGGGTGATGATGCGGCAGATCCGCTTCTTCTCAAGCTCTTCTGGAGTGTCAAGTACTGAATGTAAAAGAGGGGACGGTCAGAAGACCAGAGAGTTTCGTAGAAACAGTACAGCAACCTTCAAAATGCACTCAAGCTTTTCACAGTTTAGTGCAACTTACAGAGTATTTTGTCTAGAAGTAACAGGAAAAAAACCCCACAGCCCTGTGTTCAGCTAAACCAGAGCAAGCAAGAAAGGACAGACAGACAGAGCCACGAACTGAAGGGAGCTTAAGGCAGCAAACAAAACACATTGACAATACCTCCAAAATCAGCAGCCAAACAAGCAAAAGGATTGTTTCCAGCCCCTTCTGCCTTTCTACCTCCCATATTTACAATGTTCCAAACTAGCATCAACGAAACAAAACAAAACTTTGAAACGGTATCAAAATATGAGTTCAGCTTTAACGCAGTGAGCTGGCTTGTTTACTTTGGGATTTATGAGGTTTTTTGAAAAAACCCCACATTAATAACAACTGCTGCAGCTCCCAGACAGCCCGAGGCCATTCTGTTCTCTCAGAAAGCAAGAGTACCCATGACTGACATTTCCTCCCACACATGGAGCTGCTCCGAAAGGATCAGTATGGTAATTGCCTTGTTTTGGAAAGATGTTTGCTATGGAAGCTTTTCATTTAAAACTAAAAGGAGGAACAGGAGAAAACACAAGTCTGGAGTCCTGTTCTCAGCTTCACGTAGGGAGACAACCTGTCCCACTGCTTCAGCAGCCCATGCGAGGGAACGGAGCACCACGGTAAAAGCTGCTACCCCCGGGCACAGAAGTAACACTTCAGGAACAGGATAAGAAACCAAGTGCCACTGGATACCTTCATCCATCCCATTCAGGATCTCGTTGAGTTCATCCTCAGTGTATTCACAGAAATGCTCCTTCCAGCTGTCCCCGTTCTCGCTGCGCAGGATCACCAGCTCTCTCTCCTTGCCACGCAGGGCAGCAAAGTGGGGAATCTCCACAATCACGGGCCTGGCACAGCAACACAGCGCATTAAATGCACACAGGAGAGAGGAAGACACAGGATTAACAGCAACTCTATTCAGTCTGCCACAAAGTGACCTGGAATTCTACCTATTTGGCTGGAACGCTTTGGCATAATCCTAAACTAGCAGGCCACTAACACAGACTAGATTTTTACAGGGACCCAGTAAGTGCTGAAGGACAGATGAAAAAGTGCATTCACCTCTTTCCACAGTGTGAATGAGATTTGGTAAGATAATAGTGCTTATCTGGAAATTTGGTGATTGTTTTTGCAAATCCGTCAAAAACTCATGCGCGCTTTAGTGGTCACTACTGTCTGGGTTAACCTGTGCAACTTCATTTCAAAGAGAATCTACTGTAATGTATAGGAATAGTAGGACAAATTCTCATCTCACTTATACTAGTGCAAATCAGAATAATTTCATTGCAATCTGAAGGCGATTGTGTCCTGTGCCAATTTCACTGCTCTGTAATTCTACATATTCCAATGAATTTATTCCTGATTTACACCCTGGGAGAGATACAGGAAGTCTGAGGAGATTGTCTGGGTTTCTATTGCAGTATAAGAGATAAGAATTTGCCTTGTTGCCTTGCAAGTCAACATCTGCATCAGCGTATGCGCCCATATATATATACACACACATATACAACACATATGTGTACATATAATATATCTGTATTGAGATATACATATACATACATACTCTTAGAAATAAAAGAGAAGATATAAAGATATTTGTAGATACACTTCTCTAATCAGAGGACTCACACAGGTTACCATGTACGTAGTAAATGCCATGTGTTCTATCACACTGGTGCTATCCAACATATAACTTATTGATTGATTGGTCCTTGATACAAAAAAACCAGTTTAAAATTTACAGTAGATTCTTTTTTTTTTGTGATCCCAATCCAGGTTGCTTTGCTACAGACATCAAGCACAGAACTAGGAAGATTTCATGCCAAAACAAAAATGAAGGCCACAGTACTTGAAGAAAAAGATACAAACATACCACCAAAACAAAACCACAAACCACAAAGGTTGAAAAATGGACCACTAAGGATTAAGTGTACAAAATTTCAAATGATAGAAAGGGACAATATCATGGGCATAATGACATAAAAAAATCATATTGCAGAAGGAGGAGAAGAATGGGGAGGTCAGCATCCATCAATTTGTTTCAAGTCTCTCCTACCCAAGGAATTTGGTCCCAGGAGGCCCCAGCTGAAGGATTCGGCTGACCAAGCTTTCTCCCTCATTAAGTGGGGGAGGAGCCGTAGGCAGATGAAGTTTACTGAGTACATCCAAAGCAGCAGTGAAAGAAAGAACATAAATAAACTTTATGTATTTTTTGTGCCAGAACGTCAGTGCCACTGTCTGGTCCACACAGTGGAATTAGGCTGTACACTGAATAAGGTTCCGTCCTAGCCATGACAATTTGGTGACCCAAATTAGAAAATTAGTTTTGTTAATTTAGGATCTTTTTTTTCTTATGGGAGTTTTGGCCGGGTACTCAATGGGAGCGGGATCTGGACATTAGAATGCACCTCTGCAAATGGTACAGTGATTTTCTGATCTCACTGCCAGCACAGTACCTTGGAAAACACTTGCAGGAAGGGCACAAAGATCTGAGAACGAGTAAACTACACTATATGCTTGTCTTGCAGGGGAGACACTCTCATCAGATAGGAAAACCATTAAAAAAGAATGGGAGACATACTTAAAATCCATTCGTGTGTGACAAAGATAATGGGAAGACTGAATGCGACAGCACAGTATTTCCTCTGCTCTTTAGAGTTCTTTCTCCTTCTTTTTAGAAGTGACCAAGATGTGAAAAGAATAAGTGGTAGCACTAACAAAGATGGTGGCTCTGATGACTGCCTGTTAAAACAGGATTTTAAAGCAACTGAGTTGTTTCCAAATGGATTTAAACTATTGCTGTTTACAGCCACTTTTTTTACAGTTTCTGAATGAAGTCATTTACTGCATTAGAAGGGGTTCCTTCAATCATCCCCTTTTGAATGTCACAGTTGATAGGAAGAATAGTTGGTAAAACAAATTTTCAAAAGTGCAGATAACTGCTGCTTTCAGCTGAAAATTGCTAAAAAGAGCTCAGCAGCAGACACAAATATGACCTTTCTATGGGCTTTGCATCATAGGAAGAAAGAAATGGCCAAAAAAATCCAGAGTTGTCCTACTGCTTAATTTAGCAATTTCAACCCCAGAAAAATCAACAGCACTGCACCTCCCTGCTAGTCCAGATTACCAATACCACAATACAAGACTCTAGAATTAGCTCCTGTACCTTGTGTTGTGTACGTAGCAGGCTTCACATCTGGGGTTTAGATCAGCACAGTACTATTAATTTTTTAAATATGATATGAACAGCCTTTTCTGGCTGCAAAAGTCTTTTCCCACTGTCATATCACAACGCTGAAAAATAATTATATTGAAGGAAGCGCATTAACCACAGCGCTGGTGGTTCAAATACCCATTTTGAACAAAAAAGGTATAAAAGCTTTGCGAATCATTCACTGACAGCTGCTCTGCATTTCACACGACTGCTCTGTTTGTTACAACACGCTACAAAGATCTTTCCCAGTTCAAGTTTGCCAAAGGAACCATTTCAGTGCAACGCAAACACAAAGAAAGGCTGAAGGTTTCCCTTCGGGCCATGCGGCCTCCCTTACCCAAGGAACTGAGCCCCAGAGGGTCCCACTTCGATGAAGCGGCTGGCCAGCCCTTCTCCCTCCACCATGGGCGGCATGGTGGCCAGCCTGTGGCGCTTCACCAGGCGGCAGGTCACGCGCGTCGGCGCCGTGCACTTGCGCGGGGGGATGATGATGCGCAGCCCGTTGTGCCGGCAGCCCCGCATGGCGCCGCCGCGAGCATCCACCATGAAGCTCACCAGGAAGCTGCAAAATCAGGGCACACAGTGAGATCCAGAGCGCATCGCCCGTTCCCTCGGTCGTGTTGCACACACGTGCCAAATGGCGTATGCAAATAGAGCTCTTGCTCAAGAGGTACAATGAGAAAAAGCCTTTCTCCCGTGTGAAGCACCAAATCATGCTGACTCCATTACTAATTAAACTGGCAAGGATTACCTAAGAGTTCTTCACAGAAAGTCTTATTTCACAGTGCTGCTGTTGGTAAAATACCAGCAGCCACTAATAAACGTGAACATGTGTACCTGTTCCAAAGGGCAAATATCACTACTCTGTACCTGCTAGCAGCTGTATTTAAAGTTGGCACTCTTTAAATATTTCGCAAGCAAATACGTCTTATTGAAGAAAATTATTTAGGATTCAAAAATATAAAGCCAATTATGACTGGATGGTTCAGGGGTTTTTGGAGTCTCTTTAGATTCTCAATATAATTATCTAGTTATTCGATAAAATGTAATTTCTTAGAAAAATGGGTTTGCATATTAAAAAAATCAAATTTCATTCTGGAATGCACGAATACAATTCATACTCCATCAGTGGGGTTACCACCTATTTATATAAAAACCCCAGCATGTCATTATGGTTTGAAGACAAATTTGGGGGTTTGGCCAGATAAAAAGAGCTAGAGTCGCTGTATAAGAGTTTTATTTATGGATTTGGGGTTTTCTGTGTTACCTTGAACAGCAATACAATGTCCCACTGGAAAACTTAAGAGATGCAGAAAGCCATCTACAGAGAGCCTGCTTCTAGCACAAGGTAAATTATTGATTTCTTTTTCTTTAAAAGGGAGAAAAACATTTCGTTTGGAATTTCTTTTGTGCTGAATTTTTTGTAGTTCCACATACATAACCAACAGGTAGATTTTGACAGATTGGGGACATTCTTGGGAAAGGTGTAGAACTACTTCCAATTTTTTTTTTTTACTGGCTTATCACAGGATCATGCCTGATATGGGATGGGAATGCCAGGTTGCTGGAAGTGAAAACAAGAGTAGATGAGACAGAACGGTGTCAGGCCTACTTCTAGCCACTAAAATAGAACCAGCACAATGGGGAGTCGCAGAAATGCTACTGAAGGACCTGCAATAGAGAAAAGCCCTTATAACAGGAGTAACAAATACAGGGATTTTTCCACTGCCCCCTTGACCGTTCTGTGCAACAAACATTGCATCCATTCATTGTCCACACAGCTACAAGAATTCCACATGCTGTAAAAACACAACACTCGACACACCGTGCAGGTCAGAGATGGACGATGGGAAGGAGCCACAAGCGCCAGTCGGAAGCACACCATGCACCACGGATGCCAGTCTGTCTCACACATGCAGGCTCCTAGTCTACTGCCATTCAGATACCTCTAGGCTTTGCTTAGGGTAAAACTCTGGGTAGTACAACCATTAGCTCATTCCTTAGAGGTTGGTGTTTCTGTGATTTTAACAAGGGGGAAAAAAAGAAAATGAAAACATTTTACAGCTTCGATTGTCTGGGGATTTGGTGAGAAAAATGGGAGCTTCCTTCACAAAATACATTCTTTGTACATGTTAGAGCACAGATGAAAGAAGAGCTTAAGAGACACTAAATGCTCGATTGTTGCACTAATGCTCTTGGCTTGCGCAGCAATTGCCCCTAAGTGCATGAAGTGGTGTTATCAAAGTGCTTCTGCGTGATGGTTCAGAGAACGTGTCCGAGCCTCTGGTACAATGAGTGTGTTTGAGGCAGCCAGTGACACTGCTGCAGGAAGAGATTCTCATTTTAAAGCTACTGCTAAGAGCAACACAAACACTCCCCCACAACTACCAGAAGCTAATGAGAGCTCTGACTGAATTAAAGCAGCATCCACAGTTTTTATTGTACAAGTTGTCACAAAGACAATATTTAGGATTCATTATTTTCATTACTGACGTAATACTCAGGATTGTATGCTTTAACAACAGGATCACCTTCTTTTGCTGCCCATCACTAAAATATCAGTACTGGGTCACCTGCTGTCCCATGTTCTCCTTAGGTTATCTCCCTATGTCCCTCAGCAATGCCAAACCCGCTCTTCACTGATAGAAGAACACACCAAAGATGAGGATCCAAACCAAATAATCTCCCTTCTCACCCTCCTGGCTTCTTTTTTAGTATGGTTGTGACTCCTTCTTTCAGTTTGAGTTTAATGAATGTGTCTGGTGGGTCAGTAAATCTATCACAAAGTCTATCTGACTTCAGTCATCTTGCACTGGAACCAACCGTGGCTCCGAGGATTGGAAAAACAGGCAAAGGTAAGTTTCATTGGGAGGTGGACACAAAGATAACAGTGCTAGGTTAACACCAGTAGGATAGTATTATTATTAATATTATTCACTGTAAAAATAGCTGTTTCTATCATAAAGATCTAAGGTAGTTATTCAGACAGCACAGAAAGATTAGTGACAATTATCACATTAACTTGGAGGAGCCAGTTCCCAAAGCCAGCTATGGAATACTATGGAACTGCTGGAAAAGAGATTTTGGAGAACTAGCAGGAATATAGTGCAAAGAAAAGAAACTGAAGGGGAGAATTTCTGAGCTCTAGACCTGTGGCGTGATCCTAGAAGGAAAAAACACTGACACAGGGTTTGCAGACACAGGGTGTAAAAAAACATCCTTTTCCACCATAGCACCCTGTTCATTTCCCACCTTTTGGCTACATTCATTTTTTCATCCACTTATTTAATCCAATTTCTTTTCATCCCTTTTTTTTTTTTAATCAACACATTCGCTATTTTGGCTACGCAAGAGAGCGAAGCAAATCATTCATAAGAAAGCATTTTCCGAATCATGGCAGCCTCTTTTTCTGCCTATTTGCTACATAATAGGGCGTCTGGATGGTGCCACTGCTGTTCCAGGACCGGAAACAGGTCTGGAACACTGGAACACTGAAACACTCTTTGAAGGAGTCTGTCTATCAATATACAAATAATTCGTACTAAACTAATGCATGACATAAAACATGCTTTCTGAAATGTGCATTTAGGAAAGTGAAAAACTTGTATGACTAATATAAAGTAAATGAAAAATTCAAACTAATTATTTTGTTGCCCACGCACACACACGTTATTTTTCCTCTTCCATCTCTGTTACCAAGTGTTGTTAAGTGACAAGACTGAGACAGGAAGAGATTGCACTCAACAAGCAACACTATCCGGGATAAATGGCAGATGAAGCCATCGCTCTGGGAAGTGATACCTTATCATGCTAAATTCCCACAGTCAGAAAGAAAACAGTACATAACACTAGCATAAGAATAACCCTAACATCCCATATACTCCCTGAAGCTAAGCAGCAAACTCGGAGCTTACTCCATGTTCCAACTGCATGGAGCACCACTACAGCACTATCAGCCATCCATGTACAGAGAACGAAGGGGAGAGGGAACATTAAAGAGAAGCACAAATGGCAAAGAAGAGTTTAAGAGGGGAAAAAAAGGAGAGAAAAACCCGATTAATTAAAGGGATTAAAGGAACTTAAATTTAAATGAAGTGATGATTCAAAGTCAAAGCAGATTGCAGGTTAAAGCTGCATCTTTCTCAGTACTAAGACAGCCTTTGAAGGTTCTGTGAGAAATGAAGCACGACACAAACATGTGACCCTGGCAGCCTTGCAAATTGGATCAATACTGAGATTTCCTGAGCTGTGGTGAGGTGGTAGTACAATATACTAGCCAAATTGGTGAAACAAATCAGGTTTGGGGAAATCATTACTTTCTCTCTTTTAAAGAGAATGAAAGGAAAATCAGGATTATTTTTCTAAAGGAAAAATAAATTACAAAACCAATTCTATAACAGCAATCAGTTACAGACTGCACGGGAGCCTATACATGCTTCTGTTAAACACACAGCTCAAGCATCATCCATTCTTTCTCAATTTAGCAACCTTACTCATAAATTAGAGAGGCCATTTCATTCTCTTCAGTTTTAGAGCAATTAAGAACTACAAGCTTGCCATATGAAAGGTATATCAAATAGCACTGGCTGTAGTGGCCTTGTGGTTGAGTACACACACAAAAGGCCCCTCAGTCCTTCAGGCTGTTTCCATGCCTTCTACAGAGAGCACAGCAAACAGCTCTCGGGGTTTCTACTTGATCAAAATACAGACAAGATATATACACTGGATAGAAGGAGCAAAACGTTAGGGTGTATTTTCATTAAATATTTGTATTTTAGATCTGAGCCTGAATTATTACCTTTGCTAATTTTATTCATATAGAATTAACTTGGGTGTATTCTGTATGTATCCTCATGTGAAAGATAACAGCAGGATGAACAAAGACACTGAAACCAGATGTGTCAGTGCTGGAGGGGGTGAAGGAAGCCACTTGTTGTGTGCTTTGTGAGGAGTCCCTGTTGTGCCAAGAGCTTTGCAGAGGCACGGTCTGAGGCGGCCACAAGCGTAGGGACACTCATTCTGCACAGTCATTGGGAGAGCCATGCAAACCCAGCAGGTGAAGGGGCTTTCTAGGACAGGCAACAGTTCTTGGAACACATGGAACCAAAAGAGGCAAGGTCTCCACCACCATCCATACTTCGGGCTCGGGTACGGTTGCTCTCCCCGAGCGGCTGGGCAGGCAGGCATGCGCTCGGCGGGTAGCAGGGAATGCAGCTCCAACCAGAGCACACCCAGTGTAGACACAGTCAAAAACTCTTCAGCACACATTATCTCAATTTATAAAAGAAACTGGGAAACAAGGAGATAGCAGCATTCAGTGTTAGTCGCAGTGTGAGAAGCAGAAACAAACAACCAGGGTGCTTCAGCCATTGGAAAGTGTTCAGCAGGAGAAGGAAACCGGAGAGAGGCTGAAACTCAGAAAAAAGGCCTTGATCCAGCTCCCACTGAAGTCAACAGCAAAGTCATTCAACTATCTCAGAGTGCTTTCCAGCAGGCTGCAACTATGCCATCCAGAAACAAGGCAAAATTCACATTCCAGGAGGACAAAAAACATGATCCTAACATAGGAAGCCACTACAATATTAACTTCTGATAACATTCTCCTCACTGCATTAGTCGGCCGCTGACATGGCCATTTCAGTGACATGGCCTAAAAATATGGGTTTGTAGTTTGGGGGTCTAATTACCCATTTGATAATTTTGCAGACCTTAATATTTAAGGCGATTTTCACCTTTCGAGGGTTAGGCCAAAGGAGGTGAAGAGCTACTGTGCCAATTAACACTCAGTTTGCCAAGGGAAGATAAGCTCCTTTGGGAAGGTTCAGCTCCAGGTGTTCTGTGCAGGATGCAATGTGCCAGTGGTTCAAGCACTGATTGACCATCACACAAAAAATATGTGTGGCATGAAAAGCAAGACACACACTAAGTCTGGGCTGTTATTCTACTTGTTCAACTATGGTGGCACATTTTGGAAAATGTGGCTTAGAGAGTGGCTCTGCAATATTTTTTATACGGACAAGTGAGATAAAAGGCCCAATTAGTAATAGAATAATTATGATGGTTTGTGTTGAATTATCGGGGGGAGTGGGGAATTACTGCTTTAAATATTAAACCATGCCACCAACAAAGAAAATGTATTGGTAAATACATCAATGCTTAAAACAATCTAGGATGGTACAAGGAGCTTTATTAAGGCTTTTTGCAGTGGGCTTATTAAGTGACCAGAATTGTTTTGTTATAGATGATAGAGCAGATGGGAGAAAGTGGACACTTACTACAGGAGAAAAGTAGTGCCACATGTAACCATTACTGCTGGTTAGATTTTTTTTTCTCTTGGCTAATGTGCACTATCAGAATACTAAAGCATCCTGAAGTGAGGTAAGAGGGGAGGATAAATAGGGTGGGTGAGAAGTGCAATGTATTAAAGAAAGAAATATGCAGAAGTTCACCTGCTGTTGTCAAGATCAAGACATGGAGAAGAGCATCTGCAATAGAATAGATGGTTTAACATCAAAAAGGAAAAGAAAAGGGGAAAAAAAAGAATGAGTTAAATGAAATACTGAAATACTGGAAAAATGAAACAGATTTCTAAACCAAACGCATGAACATATACATATATATGCATATTCATCACATGTGGGAAGATAGAAGTGAGTATGGAAAATAAGCCTATGTCAACACCGTCAGTTCCAAGTGGCCACTACCAGAACAGCAGTAAAACTGGAGGGATCTGGTTTCTCTATGGACATTCTCACACTGGAAGCCAGACACCTAAAATGCACAGTTGGATTCTGAGTAAAACTTTCAGAAGCAGATATGGGGAAATGCTGCTTGGTTTAGATATCCACATCTAGAATGCGGACCATGGGATACCTCAGGGTAAGGAACCTAAGGTAATTCCAGCCAGTGTTCCTGATAGCACCATAAATCATTTTCTTTTCTAAAATCCTCTATCAATACATTGTCCTCCACTTCCTCCCATTTCAACATGTTTCTTGTCCTCCTTTTGTTCTATAAAATGACCAATTTCAAACTCTCATTTTGACCTGTTTAGGCTCTTAGTAATCACTTAGTGCCACATGGGCAATTCATTTTCCAATGTTCCTTTTTATTATATGGAGCTCCATTGCCATTTTCTTCCATTAGCATGCTTTGCTATTAATGAAACACACTCACTGTTTCTCCTCATTGTAACTTTCTGAACAAAGGTCATAAAGCTACAGCATAATTTGAAATCATTAGACTTTCAGATCTAAGAAATGACTATCAGCTGATCGCTGCCAGGTCCTGTTTCCATAACGATTTCCAGGAAATCAATCTCGCATTGGGGAAAAAAATATTATGGATTCAAAATACAACACTTGAAATATATTTTGTTTACCTTGTTAGCAAGGATCCAGCCTCCTTTTTTGCAGACATGCAGCTAAGAATGATAATTCACATTATTTGTCACAGTACGAGCTGCACAATCCCTCATCTTTTCATTGATGGAAACAATGACTCCTAGCAAGTTAAAATCCTTAATAATACCCAAACTGTTTAATTTATTTCAAGATACAAGTAGTGATACACTCTGACCATCAGTCAAACAGGGACTTCTCCAGCAAATTACATGAAAGAAATCAGGATCTTGCATCAAACAGGAGTTTTACTGTGAGTCAGAGTTGGAAAACCTGCAGAGCTGCTGCATATCTGCTCTAGAATAACAAAAATCAAATTACTATCAAAGCAGGGACCCAAAGCTCCTTCCTCACAGTGCCGTGATCCCGACGACACGTCAGATTTGCTCTCTTATCTACTGTGCCTCTACACAGCTGTCGGGAAATTTCTTAGAAATATAATCTATACAACTGATTTCACTGTATCACCAGCACACAGGTACATGAACAATGTCGTTTTGCACACCATTAATACTTTGAAAATCTTACAGTCATCCTTATCTTCACCATTCCTGCATATTCTTACGGGAGATAAAAATATGCTACTGACAAGCAATGTCTAAATGCTGCAAATCTTTCGGTTCAGTGATTTTTTTGCCTTCCAACTTAATAAAAATACACATGTTCTTCCACAATAGGATATTGTGTGGTATGAGACTAAAACTGTGAAACCTATTTGCATTTATGCAGGCAGTAGTTCTGTCTCTCACGTTCCAGCAGGAAATGATAAATTATATCCCCTAATATTACCAGCAAAGTCATAAACTCTATCTTATTGGATATTTAGCACCCAAAGTTTTTGGCATACTCTGAGATCCTTAACTTGGCTCAACATGTAAGATCAAGTCGTTTTATCAGGAGAAGCAAATCTGATTTGCTGAAAGGGAGTTTAAGTGCATGAATTTATCCTTTTTTCTTCGGCCAAAGTAGGAAACTATTTGGAAACTGTCAGCTGTGTAAAATGACCAGGAGACTTTTATATTGAGATTCTGAGCCCCACAAGAGCATTACCTCTTAGGAGAGAGATATTTTTGGGGTTTCAAAGTGGTTGCCAAAGACTCTGACTAAAGAACTTACTACTTCTTCCTTCCTGATGAAATTATCAACATATTGAAGGAACAGCTATATTTAAAATTTAAATGGATGGTTAAAACATTTTCCCTTCTGAAATTTCAGACACGGAAGAAGTTTTGGTTAGTTACTCAAAGGCTGAAATACATGCCTGTGAAGTTCCACACTGAGAGAACAGTTCTCTGTGAATTTATCCCTTTGCCTGGGGGCATTACACAGTGATCCACAGAAACATTTCCCTACAATGGGAGATCAGTAAGAACCCTACAGCAATTTGGGGTTCACCATTGGAGTGGTGCAGGGAGAGAAGTGTCATTTCTCTCCTCAGATTGTACAAAATACAAACTTACTACATTTGGAACAAATAAATTACTGTCTAATGCTTTGCTGATGTGCTATTTCACAAAAACACCATCTGAATTCAACACATTTTCAGCGTCTTGGTCAAAACCAAGGCCACAGCCTTGCACAGGACCACTGACAATGTCTTTATCTAGGATTTCTTTGAAAATTCTAAGACTTTTCTTTCGTGACAGGTAAATTCTGCTTCACTGCGTGCCCCTAAATGTCAGCAGTGCTGCTGTTTCCTAAGAACCCACTAAGAGTGCGTGCCAGCACGTGGAGGGGAGCGTGGGTGACCACAGGGCTGTGAATCACAAATCCATTTGTTGTTCCAACAGAGCAACAATCCTGAACTTCTACAACCGTTTCACTTTTAAAATAAGGTCTTCCAAGAAAAACTCTGGTAGTCAATGTACTTTTCTAAGAAAACAGATGCACCCCAACCGTTTACGATAACTTAATGACTCAGACCAATCTCAACAAGATAAAAATGTAGTGTTGTACAGTCTTTTCAAAGGCTGAGGAATTGTTATTAAAGGTTTCTTTATTACAATATTTAGTGTCAGGTTAGTGTGTATATATAGGAAGAAGAACCTAATTTCTGTTGTGTTAAAAGTCACTATTTCACATAAGGCTGCAGAAAGTGTTGCCCCTATTAAATCAGATATTTTATCCTACCACTAGCATCCTGGTCATCCAAAAATGGGAATATCCCTCATATTTTTGAAAAGAAAACCACAAAATGACTGCACATCCACAAAATAAATGCCACTCTTTTAGAAAGTATTTAGTTCATCCTCTGCAATCACAGGAAAGACCTACCTTTCTGAAAGGGAAAACTAATACATCCTCTGGAAAAATATCCATAAACTATTGAGGGTTAGAATAAAGCACCAAAACAATTTTAAAACTTTCATAACAGCATATATATAAACACACACATACTCCCCCATGGTAAGTATTTTCATTTCATTTGTTAATTTTGGAGCTTGTGAGAAGCAAATCCAAACAGTGCTGGACACAATCAACTATCCTACAGTCAGCTAACAAACAAACTTCTCATCTATGTCACATGAGTCAATTTGGCAAGATTGTTCCTCCTCTAGATCAGGACTGCCTGTCATTCCAAATGGGACTCCAGTGTTATTTTTTGAAAATACAGACTGTAAGATAGTGGCAAACTCGTTTGAGATTAAAAAAAAATCTTTGCCCTTGTGCTGTCCAGTCATGCTGTGTACAGAGCCCACAGAGACTAAATGCTTTTTCATCACTCCAGTTTCTTCTGAATTCATCTGCACATTCCCCATCCAATCTGATGGCAGGACACAAGTGTAGAATTCAGTGTGAAGACTAAAATTACTTAAAATGCAGTAAGTGAGAGCATTTAAAACTAATGCAGTCACAGACTTTCAGGCCTGCCAGGATAAGGTTCATAAATATGAACTTGGCTCGGCCTGCATTTTAACCTGCCTTATGCCATGATGGTGAGTTTGCCTAAATGCAAATGCTTACAAAGAATCAGCTGTGAGAATACCTGAAGAGAGTGGTCCAATATGTGTGCAAAGCATGTGATGTTTAGGTTACTTGTCTATTCATGTAATGTACAAGGCAAACACTGGAGCCAGTGCTCACCTCAACTACTCCACCAGCATAGTAAGCACATAGTAAGTACTCACCATCTAGAGTGCTTAAGCCCTTGGTCTCAATTATTATTAACTCTAAATGGCACTGTACTTATTGCTCCATAAAATGCACACCAGTGCCTGTGTGTATGTGTCATTTATCACATTCATTCCCCTTGAATTTGACTGAGGGCTCAGTGACTTGTACTCATTTCAGTGAATAGTCTTGGTATTCAGGCTTGCTTGGTTGTCAGAGCTTAAGAGATCATAACAATTCATTGACAGCTCCAGGAGGCACTGAATTAAAATACAGCTCCTAGTTAAGCATTAGTTGAAGCTGCTGTCACTGCAGGTACTCTGTTTCTCACTTTCTAGTGTAATGCTAATTGATATACTCACCCTGAGTGAATAGGGCTGGAAGAAAGAGCCACATTGTCCAAGTTTTCAGGGCCCCAGCTTAAGCGACACGAATTCCTTTCAGCTTCTTTGGCCAGAGTTGTTACCTTGGGAAGCAAAAAAATCCCCTTTTTACAACAATGAAATCAGTTAATGAACAAAAAAATAAAATGTATTTTGCATAGTAGTGCCTAAAGCATTTAAACTTCATTTTTAAAAAACAAAGGAGTACTAATAGCATTAAGATATTAGAAACACTTATTGTAGCATTTTGTACTTGCTTAAAGTAATCCTATGTTAGTGGTCTCAGTGAAATGCATGCTGTGATTTAACCAAGAAGGCATTTCCTAAATCTTTTTTTTTTAACTACAAGCGTGTTTCAAGACAGTATCTTTTAAGACAAGGGCTATGAGTTCATTACATCCCCTGAATATTTAGCATGATGGCTGTTAGCAACATTCAAACATCAGTTAAAATGGAGAACATTAAGAACATGATCCCTCTACTATATTCACACAGCTTATCCAGTGTTTTTTTGGAACAGAATTCAACACTGCACAGCACAAAATGCCATTTTTAATGGAAAATAAAGAGATTTGTACTCAAACAAACAAAGCGGCGTACACCACACAGTCTCACCAGAACCATTTGCAGTGCAACCTTTCCCTATTTTCTATGCAGCCAAGAAGAGGGTTCGAGAGGTTTTCTCACCTGCTGGCTGGGGATGACCACGGTGTCGTCGATCATGGCGCTGTCGCGCAGGTAGGAGGCGTGGCTCAGCGTGTGGGACCTGTCGGAACTGAAGGACCGCAGGCTGGGAGGTTGGTAGGATGCCAGAGCAATGCATCAGCAGCGCACACGATGTTGCAAAGATGTCATGACAGATCGAGTGGGAGAATGAGAAAAGCGTGCTATTAGCAACACCATGCAGCTTCCAGGGGGAGCAGAGCACAGTCAGGGGAAACACAGCTTTACACGCCTGTGTTGTGCCACCTGTCTGACCACAGGCCACAAATTTGCTTCCAAATGCAGAACCTAGAGATTAACCTAGATGACAGTTTATTTTATACTCACAAATACTTTTTAGATTTGGCTTCGTGGCATGATGGTTTCCTTATAACAAAGAGCACTCATTTCTGTTAAGTAAAGCTCTTTGGACAAGTTCTCTGCTGCATCGCACAAGCAAACCACTATGGAAAACAAGAATGCTACCACCTGAAGAAAAGCTGGAATGACTCTTTCTGAAGCTTTGTTAGGACCTACTCTCTCCCCTTAAACTGTAAATAAGTAAGCCTGACATTGTCCCCTGGAAGGTACACACAGCAAGGTGAAGTGTGGCCAGCCACAAGCTCCTGTGTAAAACAGAATCTTCCTCTGAATGCCAACAGCATCTGCAGGGAGACAGCCCCAGTGTGAGCACTGATCTCACTGTAAGCACACACAGCTCTACAGAGCACTCGTTGCTGTAGCAATGAGAGGTGCAAAGCAGTAAATAAGCTGCTTCCAAGCGTTGGCTCAGAATGCAACTACAGTATCCACCAGCAAAAAGCAAAAAAAAAAAAGACAAGTAAGACACCACAGAAGGACATATTCAGGTAAATGGGGTTTCTGCTACCAAATAGCATGCATTTTGTCCTTTCAATATTCACTAGCTGCAGTATGACAAGAGTGATTTTTAAAAACAGATCATCCACCTTCACATGTTGTGCGTGTACTCTGTGATGCTGATGTAGACCTTGAGGAATATCGTACCTCTAACTGAAGGAAGCAGTTTTGTGTTCCTGGCTTACACATCCGTGAGTAGTGCTCATGACTAACATGCTGGATCAGAACAACAGGCCATTTATCCAGACACACAGGGTTTTAAGGGATAATTCATCTGCAGCAGTTAGCAACAAAAGTCATGCGTTCATTACAGACACGAGTTTCAAATGCTTTAAGCGCATATCAAATACCATCTGATTCAGACCACAGCCTGTTTTCACAATAGCTACATTCACTCGGTATTTTTTGATCCATTTATAGAATGTTTATCTTATTTTTATTAGAAATATACAACATTGAAGAATAATCAAAGCTGTTAATCATTGGCTTATACCAATGGCCTGTACAGCATCCCAGGTGGATTGTACAAAACTGGGAGCAAAGGTAGGCATTACACAACCTTCCTCAACATCAGCCTTCAGAAAGGCTTGAGAAAATAGCAAACCAAAAAGGAACATTTTTTCTCTGGTTAAAGAATGAGCCTCAGTAGCAGACCCCATTTGCCATCATTATCCTGTGTTCATTTCCATGTGTGACACTTCCAGAATTGCTTTGCTGAGCCATGCAATGCTCGCGAGAGAGTCACCGTCCAGGTTGTAGGTTCTGCTATTGAGCTAGCACCACGTCCTGGATAGATACCAAATGAAGGCAAGTCTGAACTGCATTTGCTTATTCCCATGGTGATTCTGTCCATCCTCACTGCTACTACCATCGCTACAAGTAGCCCAGTGCTATTCACTGTGTAGTACCTGTATGTAAGCTCTAATAAATACATCACGGGGATGGGCTTTATCTGCAGACAGGGTAGACACACTCATGACTGAGGTCTGCAGGTAGTTACAGGTTTAAATTTCCTGCTACACTCAATTTAAAAGTAGAGTGCTGGACCAGCTCAATGAAAACCAGGAGTTTAAAGGTCTGTGCTGCTCAGACTTAGGAATAAGGGTACTGATTGAAAAGACAGTCCACTTACAGAGTGAACACAGAGTTTACTGTTTATTATTGTCATAAGTATTCAGGAATCCTACTAAATACAAAAAGCCTACCTAAATCAGGCACAAGACCAACATCTAAATACAGATTCTTCTCCAATGTGGTTGATAAATCTGAAGTGTGAATAGCATTCGGCCCCAGAGACAGAACTGTGGAAACCCAGGAATTCTGCAAAGCTCCTGAACATAAGAGTGTGTCTTGCCTGTGCACACAGGCCTGTATCACCCACCTCTAAGGCCTGAGCAGGGCCCTGGTGGTATCCAGAAAGTAAGAGCAGCATCCCCAAGTTTCTAATCTGCTTGACTGAGGGACTTGCAGTGCACCCCCACTTCCCAGCTTAGACTGAGTCCTAACGAGCTCTAGCCCACTTGAACATACCTCTTGTTTACATGCAAGTGTATATTTACATGTTCTTTCAGAAGCTGAAAAAAAACCCTGGTGTCACTGAAAACTGTATAAATCAACCTTGAAAATGTTTCTCAACAGCAGCACCATTCCTTTGGTTCTCCAACTCAACTTTCTGCATACAGCAGGCCTCCAAAGTGGATGAACAGAGCCAGGTGCCACAGGAGCAGATAGAGACAACAAGTGTTCATGCTATGTAATACCTACCTGGGCATGATGCTAATGAAAGCATATGGAAAAGGAAAAATGAAGAGGAGAGAGAAATAAAATAAACAGGGAAGGTGGTTACAAAAGAAAAATACATGGTTTTAAATCAAATTGTTTAATGTGTAAGATTACATGAGTCTAGACTACCAATACTATTTCGCTTTACTAAATTTCCTGAAAAACCAAACTCATTATAATGCAATGAAAATCACATTTAAAGGAAATAAAAAACAAATTAAGCAGTCTCTGTGAAAATTCCTAAAATCAGTAACCTTAAGGTGACAGAAAATGGGACCATGGAGTTAGAAAGATGTCCTTCTTTACTTCGCCCTTTGGAAGTTTGCTTCATTTCAATATAATTTTGCTTGATAATGGATTTGAAATAATCTTCACATAACACAAAATAAACCACATCAATGACATGTCAGTGAGAATCTACTGAAATCCACTGACGAGATTTAAACACTAAAATATCCCAAATGGGAGCTTAATTTAAACTGGCTTAACACTTGTCTGCACAATCATTTGTATAAAACATCTTAAAAAATCTTTAAAAGTCTCAAACTTTGATACCACTGAAAGAATAAAAGGTTTTGATTTTAGGCATTCTGATGTAGTTCATAAACTTCCTCTGAGTGTTAAAAAGCCACACAGTTACTTTGTTTTCAGTGGACTCACTGGAACTAAAAACCAACAGAGACTCCAGGCTTGTAAGACCTGAATGATGGGATTTACACATGCTGTGAGGCAAACCAAACTGTTTCCTGACATCTTTTGTTCCAGAAGCAATTCACAGCCTACTCAAGTAAACAGAACAGATCCTACTGAGTCCACTGAGCTTCGGAAACGATGCCAGAATAATGACCAAGACTGGAAAATGAGGTAGCTTCAAAATTCTGCTGCCAAGATTTCAACTTTTTTTTTTTTATTCCCTTTAGTGTACCCCAGTTCTAAAAGCAGTGAGTCTGGAGACAGTGGTGATTACACCCAGGAATGCCTGGGTGGCTGTTCTGAACTAGAACTGTGGGGGTTAATCTGCCAGCCTGAGCCTACACTTATGCTCACTAATGAAGGCTCTCCTTTTGGGAAGGGAACTCCGTATTTTTGTAGAATATAATGATATTCTCAAAAAAAAAAAAAAAGAAAAATTAAATCAAAGCTACAGGCATTATTATTCCACAAAGACATCTAGGCTTAACTTCAACTTGTTAAGATTTAAGCAAATCAGTAAGTTGTCTGGACTGAACACAGAAATGTTTCTATTTTATTCTTATTACAGTTGTGTCAGTAGAGGGGCAATTATTCTCTTTCCTGTTAATTCAATCATGAGGAATCAGAAAGAGCAGATGTGCTTGCTGACAATACACTCACTGCCAATCCAGTGCAGAATGACCAAGTTCATTGCTCCCTTCCTGATATCTTGAGCCAGCAAACCACTCCAAAAAGTCAGCTCACCTGATGCTCAAAGCCCTGTCCACCCATCCCCTGACCCATGACAGCAGGAGATGAAGATGACCACACCTTTCTTCCTCCTGCAAAGTGGTGACTGCCTCACTGACACACCGAGTAAGCAAATGCTGACCAGTGCACCCCAAGCAGAGAGACTCTGCAAAGGGATTTCACACGTTTACAGTAAAATGAGCGCAGAACTGTCATGAGAGAAGTTACGGATCCGGGCAAATACCTGTCCGAGCGTCCTCCCTCCAAGCTGTACCTCAGGTAGTTCATTCCATCTAAGAACTGGCTGCTCGGCAAAGAGTCATCTCCCAGTTCCCGGAGGTCTTCTGGCCTAAGGTACTCTCCTCCATCTCCTGTCATTGTGTCATCACCTGTAAATCAACCACACGAGGGATAAGCACACACACAAGTTTGATTCCATTGGCACGTCAGGATCTAACAGCTGGACGGCACAATGAACAGGAAGGCATTTTCCACTCAGGAAACACTGCAAACCACAAGCAATTAATATATTTAATGAAACCGGCACTTCAAGCAAGCTATTTTAAAACATAAAATTGAAATCAAGGTGATTAATCAATTAGATTTCATCCATTTTTTGCTGTTGCACACACCGGCAAGGGGCACATTTCTTTGCTATGCTCTAAAGCGTGGTCCTTCTGTTCCTTAATCCATTTCAGCTTTCTGGACACAGCTACGCTGTATCCCAGCCTGACAGGTCATGGTTAAATATTATTTGACTGTAATCTACATGTTTTCAGATGAAAACATGTTTTCTGTGGCCTTATGCCTTACAGTTGCAAAGGCTAATTTAAACGCTACTATCCAAACTCCACATCATATGAGGCTTTGTCACCCATATTCCAACATCTTTCTGTCATCAGCAATCAAATTCATATTTCTAGAAGATGGCAACATCCAGAAACTGAAAATAATCTCACTTGCACCGATGGGAATGATCATAATTCATAATGAATCCCAGCCTAAACGATCGTATAAACGTATCTGACACAGTAATACATATGCCTTTACACATATACTCTGAACAATGAAATTTAATCCTTTTTTTTTTAAGTCCAAAATTCTTTTCCCCAGGAAATTCTGTCTATATGAAGTCACAGTTTGCTTTTCCCCAGCAGAATAACAAAACAGATTCCATTGCCAAGCAACGTGTAGCTGTTTCTTTCATTCGCACTTGCAAGATGCTTCCTCTCCACAGTTTCTGCCTGGATATTTCAGTCATTTTCTCGCTGGTAAATTAGTGCTGTATGAGCCTGCCAGAGGCTTGGTGTGACACACAGAGCCACACAACACGACCCCAGGCCACCAAGAGCTTCAACCCTTCTTGTTTTCTAGGCAGTGTGGGCAAACTGAAGCTCATCTTGATAGTTGTTTTCACAAGACAAATCAAGCTATTTTTTCTAGCTTTAAGTTTCAGCTAGGAAATAATTAATTAATTAATTGTTATCTAAAACTAAGCAAACTTGAGGGGGTAAGATTCTTATGCACACACAAATATTATATGTAAAAATGAGTCTTGAATCTTTTCAGTATAACAATAAAAACTCTTGAAAATTCCATCTGCCCACATTAAGAGGGAGAAACTGGGCACAGTTTCACAGAAAACAGTAAAATGCATTTAATCATTTCATGTTTCCTGTCTTCTGACAGATGATGCCTCCTGTTTCCTGGGAATGTCACATTAAAAAGCACAGGGCTTAGTGAAAACTTGGAAGATATTAAGGCAATGCTATTAATCAAACAGTAAAAGGAATTTCAAGTTACATTTCAAATAAACTAGACAATTATAATCGTGCCAGACATTCCATTCATAATAGAAACAAAGGCAAAATCTTTACCACTTTCATCACACCCACAACCTTTAAAAAAAAAAAAAACAACAAATCCAAAGTCTAGTCTGATTTCAGCTTTGGCCTCTCATCTGAGAGTTGTCAATAGCGGGGCTGTCGCCGCGTTTGATGTCATGGACATCTGCAAACAGTAAGCAGAGCACGCACGGATATCTCGCAATAGCAGGCGAGGGCTGAGGGAGCTCCCCGCCAACCCCTGTGCCCTTCCATCTTCCCTTCCTGAGATGAAGGCCCCAGGCACGCAGTGCCTCCCAGCATATGAAGAGAAGAAGGAGGAGGTAGCTCAGTCTAAATGGCTGCGTGTTGAGGTGACCAAGGGCTTCCTGACACAGCAGATCTTACCAGATGGTCGCTTTGTGGCGATACAGGAACTGCCCTTTTTCATCACGCCAGAAACGATCCGTCTGCCATCTCATTCCCCAGCAAATTATTGCCAGGAACATTTCCACCACTTACTAACCACTTTGTGACAAATATAACCCTTGACATTGATGCTCCGTGGTTTGCAGTGGCCATCTATGAATTTGCAAAATTGCAAAATACAACTGCTGTATGAGAATTGCTCTGGAATTGTTCCTCACAAAACATAGAGAAAATATAGACAAAATTTTAAAATAAAACCATAAAGAAAAGGGGTCTGTGCCAAACTGTCAGAAATTGCTTTTAACAGATGTCTTTAAAGCCAGATACAGTTGTATGAGTTTGCCAAAATTATTGCTTTCCCTGCAGCATGCAGGTAAGTCTGAAGTTCACCACAGAAGAGCTGCAGATGGAGAAAGGACAGCTATGGCAATGACAATTTTTATGGAATATATGTTCCATAACTGCAGAGTTTCTCTGACATTTTGTTTGGACACCTTTACTTCCCTAAGTCAATCCTCTATTTAGTGGCCCACACTAGAAGCTGTTCTGGATTACAGTTTGGCTAATGCTTTAACTTCCTTTCTTTTTAGCCAGACAAGAAAGTGGGGTGTCATGTGTGGTTTCAGATATTGATACATGACTTTAAACGAATCATCATGTCAACTATTGGGAGTCTAGGGCAGCACTCATAGAATGGCAGAAAGTGAAGCAAATCTCAAAAAAAGAAGTGGGCTTCTACTCTCAAGGACCTCTGGGGAGGGAGAGACACCTTGATTTTGTTTTCTTGAATATTAACCTGTCACAAAATTAATTCCAGTACTTGACAGGTGGCTACTGAGGTATTTAGGAAGTCGTTCTGTTGGATCTAGGTACGAAAGAATAACAGATCAAACTATCCCTGCATCCCTAAGCCATGGAAGCTTTACTTCTGTCAATCAACATCCTGTGGCTACATTTTATACTACTGTTTATAAGGTGCTTTATTTAGAGTGCGAATTAATCCGGCTGTGCTATTCTAAATTGGCTGTGTTTCAATGTGCAGCAACATAAGTCTAACCAAGAACAATTCCTGGCTTTAACTTAAACTTCTAGGTTTAATTAAGGAAATTAAGTTTTCCCACTAATTTAGGTGCTTCTTCAGAGGAATAAAGTACACGTACAACAGCAGTGGATTCTGCCCAGACTTAGCTGCTCATTTCTCATACATATGCAGCAGCATTAGCTACTACATGGCCATGCGTGGGGGCACACAGGAAATTCTGTGCTGTATTTAAGCAGTGTGGGAGTTTTTCTTTCCAATCAGAAATGTGATGCAGCCAGATATAGCATCAGCTGTGAACTGCTTTCTGGAATCCAAGGTCACCTGGTGGATGTCCTAAAACAATGCAATAGTTCACAGATACAACACCTTGTCCATGAACTCTGTACATTATAACCTCTGTTTATCCCTTCTCTGCAAGTGCAGTATCAGCACTAACTACAGTTTGGGGTGAATCAACTTTCCCGGCTGCCATCTCAGGCCATGCTGCTCCTGACAGTGGTGTTTCACCCTCTACTTCAGCCTTCCTATCCCCTTCTGCCTGCAAAAGTTGTCTGCCTGGAAAATAACTCATCAGGACGAACAAAGAGATTCATTTTCAGACACGTTAGTTCTCTGGGCTGGGTCACCACATGGTGAAACGTTTGTGCTGCCAGGACTGAGGATGTGGGGAAGAGTGGTTGGAGCTCGACAACTTCTGCAGCAGCCAGAACGTGGTCTCAAAAAGACAGTGAAACTACAACTTTTGAAAATTAACTGGCAATTAACTGATTAGTTAAATTTCAATTAGTTTGAAAATTAACTGCGGATTCAAAAAGAAACAAATGAGAGCTCTTGAACAACCTGTTTTACTGGTTGTATTCTCTCTCTACAGCACTACACTTACTTGCACTATCTCCCATGGGAGTCTCAAAGCTAAACCACTGTTGCTTTGTGCAGTTCTTCTGCTGGACTCAGCCCTAACAAAAATAGTTGCCTGTGCTTAACTTCATTAGTTCTGTACACATTACTTAAAGGCATTTCACAAGATGCCTCGCAGTAATTTCCCTTTACTGCTCTATGGATCCCTCAGGTGCAAAATGATTCTTTTGTGGTGACACCTTTTAAAGCAACTGAACTTTGCAGCAATACAGTCAAGGCAGATACAATGATAAAAACGTACAGGGTTTTTAGTGCAACTTTATCCACGCCGAACACTTGTGCTGGCTGAGGTACACATTGCACAAACCACACCACTTAACAGCTCTGCCTATGGGAGTCTGTAGTGCAACACCCATGGATGGGGATCAAGTGCCATTTTAAATAAAAAATGTAACGTGATTCTGTTCAAAAGAAAGGTTTGGTTTTGCAGGTACCCTAAGAGGTAAACAGTTCTGAATAATAATTCAGTTTGAAACCACAAAAAATTCTGCATGAAAATTGAGGAAGAATTAGTGGGACTCTTGGTCCATTCAAGATATTTTAAAATAGGCTACACAGAGCAGGACCTTCCGTACCAAGCTGAGCTTTTTGTCCTTTATTTAATACTGCTCAGACTGGATTTTAGGAATACGAATACTACACTAGCAACACGACAGCATACAACTGAGCAATATAACTGTCTTCCAAGCAAAGTGAGAAATACTTATCAGCAGTGATGAATACCCTCCACAATGGAACCTGAAACACTTCTTTGCTCAAGTGCTCCTGCGTTCAACTTGGTAATCATACAAATACAGCTGGCAGGTTTGCAGTGGCACATCGATTTATTTCAGAACATATTGTGTCACTTGAAAGAACACAGCATCACAGAAACCTTACTGCTAGCCTCTTACAAAGCTACACCACCACTAAAAGGTTCATCCTCTCTATTAAAAAAGTTTTGCAGCCTTCCTGTGCCCAGCTGTGCCATTTAAAGTTGCTGTGACAAGCACCGTCCACGTTAGGAGTTCTTGCAGTGAATGCTAATTCAAAGCACTGGAGAGCGTTAGTCATGCGGGACAGCCCCTTCGAGTTCTGCCAACACACTCGAGATATAGGTAATAAATCTGAGATTTTCTGGCTTCCCTTCTTCCTCCCACCTTTCAGGAAACACACACTCAGCAGCACATCAAAAGTAACAGAGGGGAGTAGTGTTAGGCACCCACATTATGCAAACTTGTGTTGTTTCAACACAAAAAATAAACCAAACAGTCTGAGTTAAACAAAAAGACAAAGTCTGTAGGTCTTACTCCACGAACTCCTGCTAACAGCACCTGTGCCACTATAGGCTTCCCCATCACTGAAGGGTTCATCATCAGAGTGTTTAAAGGCTGTATAACACACAAATTGGTTTGAGAAAAAGGAATACCCCGGATTAATGCTCTAGCAGCAGGAAGACACATTAGGTTTGTGGTTTTAAAGATGATTCAATGGTAGATCAAAAGACTGAGAGAAAACTCAAAAAGGTGAACGAAAGGCAAAAAGCAATTTAAAGGCAATTCAACACAATAATTACACAAGCAGTTGAATGTTTCTTAATCAGACAAAGTAGCAAAATAATTTCACTGGTCATGATGCAGCAGCAGATAATTGGTTTTGAATCACACTTGTTTGCTTCTGCATTTTAAAACAAAAAGTTGCATCTGGAGCCTAAGCATCGTAAATTCTCCAGAGTGCAACTCATTTATCAGCATAAATCCCATTTCTAAAAGAAATACAAGTACTTGTAATGAATGAATGCCATTAACTTCGTGCACCATTTAGAACCACAAGTGCATCTGTGTTCTTTGTCAAATAAAAATACCAACCCTGTAACCTGAGTTTCCAAATTCCCAGGACTTTCTGGAAATTACTCACTCTACAAATTATTTGCACGAAATAATAACAACCACCATAAAATGGAACATGTAGGACATTGTAATATTAACACCACCAAGTGTAGAAATTAACATAGAAAATCTTCCAAATGTGTTTGTATTTATTAATACCATTGTGATTGAAATTTCTAAGAAGTCACTTGCGAACTCTTAGAAAGGGATGGTTTTAGGCCATTTCTGCAATTCTGAGCTGTATAAAAGTGTGTGATACATTATCACTGCTCCCAGAAGTTCACAGAAATTTTCTTGGGATGTAGCTGCACGGTACAACGCACGACTCCATGTGTGCACATGCAAAGGCCTCTGAACCCCAAGTGCCAAACTCATTAGCATGTTGTTACTTGTATCAGGCCATGTGTATCCCTGAGCTCCCTGTGCAGAAAGCTCCCACAAGGGAATGCTCTCCTCACCCTCCACCTTATGCATCTTCTCACACAAATGTTTCCAATTAGGCAAAATTCCTAGATATTTGTATCTGATACAAGTGGCACAGAGCCAAAAAAAATTACTGCTCCCATTCCTCTTTACGGGAGGGTCAAAGCCAGCTTTGTGACAGCTCTACACTGAAATTTTAAAACCTGTTGTTGGGAAATGTACTCATTTGCCAATTTGGTTCAGATAATCTTTTTCTGAAAAAGATGTAGGGGTCCAGGATTTTGCTTTGTGTCAAATTTTGGCATCTTTATGCAAATACCATAATGATTACACCATTTAAAAAGAACTTCCTTTCAAGCACAGCAAAATGTAGATGTCAGAGTACTCAAGCAGCTTGTTGAGCCTATATAACAGGTTACAGAGGTGACACGGAGAGGAATTTATCAAAATCGCTCACCTTCTTCATCTGACACATCCAGGACCTCAGTCATTGTCTCGGGTACATTTAGCTTGTGCTTCTCTGTTACAGTCTGCAAAGACACAATCATCAGTCTTCAAACTAAACACCAAACAGACGAGCAAAGTTTACAGCAGGGTATTTTCAACAGAGACAGCAGTGGGATGTGCTGAGGCATTTCATAACCTGTTTCCCCTTCCCCTAACTTTCATTTTCATTGTTATTACAGAAGCTCCTATTCTCAGGGCTGTGTAAGGTAACATTTCTTCCAGCAGAAAAGTATGAAGACATGAGATAATGAGCTGATCAGAGGAATAATATTTATCTATAAATGGTGCATGTAGAACAATTCAGCTCAATGCTTCCAAGATGATTTTAAAATGAATTAGGTAATGTCTACAGAAAAGCTTCAGAAAGTTGTATGTGGCATATGGAAATTATTAAATTGTAAAGCATTTGGAAATGAAGTTATGAATGATGTGAAATTCCAAAACTAAAAAAAGATGTGAAGGATTTACACAGATCACTTGAAACATTTCTCCCCCCCTCCAGAAAAAGGTGACTGCAGTGCATATTAATTATATACTTTTCATAATTCATGTGTATTCCCAAAGAATATAAGATGTCACAGGAAAAAAAAAGTTGTTTGAAGATTTGGAAACATTTTGTGCACCTAAAAGCTTAAAATATTGTGAATCAAAGCAAGTATGGACTGAGGAATACTGGGAGGATTCTGGTTAAATATCAGAGCACAGAGCAGGAAATCACTAGAAGTTTCTTTTTTTCTTATAATTTTTTCTTCATAAATGACTTCTGGGAGGACACAAATGTCCAGGGGTGCTGAATCAAGAATGAGGACATCCTTTCAGCATCTAGATTCGGACTGGAGAAAGAGATGAAGAACACGATGAGAGAAACTGTAGGAAGTGTGAGACGAGAAAAATTGCCTGCAGGGAACTCTTCAATGTGTTATGATACAGGAGACAAAAATGCCAAGGGCTTCCAAAGGAGCAGTGATCAGAAGGGCCTTAGTCAAAACCAAAAGGCACCAATTTCCCTGGCTCCACCCAGGAGCTGCAGAGGGCAGCTGGCACACGGCCCTTAAGGATGTGTGGGAGCACAGGTGCCCCTCTGGCACGGAGAGGAGTGCCAGGAGGCCACGTGTGTCCCCTGAGAAACCCCCCCGTGAGGCAGCGCTCACTCCCTGCTGCAGGTACTGCCTACTGTGCATAAATTAACACACACACAGAGGAGTGAAAGCATTTCATGGGAGGGATAATTAAATCAGCCAAACCCTGTGTCCCTTATGCAATATTCTTTTGGGAAAATGCCTGCTGATATCAAGCAGTGAAGTCAATAGCAGCTTTTGTTGCAAAAAACTTTCTAGTTATTTCCTGATCCTGTTACGTACTTCTCTGTTTCTAACAAACTGACAAAGCCAGCATTCTTGCTTATTGTAAAATACTGCACTTTCAAAAATAATTAAGTTACCAACCGTGTAATTACTTTGGAAATTTGTTTTAAAAGTCTGCTTTACATTTTTGAAATCTATTTAACTGTGACAGCAGTTCTAGTTTACCCTCCTGAGGTACAGGGAAAGAACAATGCCCTTTGCCTCAATTGGCAATCCCAATTAGGCTCCTAAATTCACTCTTCCCCATGAGTAAAAACAACTAATTATTTCTGTTGCAGCAGAACACATGTTCGGGGTTGCAAATTAGTTTATATTCACCGAATGCTCCCACCACCATGACTGACTTTTCCCCTGTATTCCCCTGGCGTTCCTGGGATAGAAATGTCAGGCAGCAGTGGGGTGACAAGGCCAGCGATGACAGATGGGGAGGTGCTGTCACTCAGGTGGCACTGACTTTGTCTCCTCAACACCAGAGTTAACATGTAAGTTCAACAATCAGCTAAGTTAAAGCACAGGCTGCAGGTAGAGAGGATCACTGTCCACTTTTCTATCACCCAGGTAACCAAGGTTTATTGACCATTACATCCATCTGTTCATTCCTTAGGTTTCTACAGGACCCCATAGAAAAACAGCCTGGCCTCTAAGGCTTGCAGACATTATTATCTATTTACAGGGAAGCAAGGATACTTTATTGACTTCCTGACTTTCCATCAGTAAGAAAGGAATTACTACATAATTTTTGAAACAAAGCTTGGAAAAGAGATTCAAAAGAGTGTGTGTGCACATGCACGTTACAGAAGAACAAAAAATCTGATGCAATGCCATCTTTGGAACACTGAACTCAGCAAGAATCATTAATTCTACTTAATTCTGCTTAATCATTAATTCTAATCCACACAATTTCTGTTGGGAATTAATGTTTTTAAAGGAACTTCTAATGTGATATTAGAATTTTTTTAATTGATAGACACATCAAATGCTCTTAAAATTTAAAATCCATATCTAGCCCCACAAATTGCCCACACAGAAAATTGCTCAGTGTGTATTTTTCAAACTCCCTACTGTTCAGTGCCACTGAGAATTCCATTATGGAGTTAATGTAAAGCTTCTGTATTTAAGCCTTGCATTGTAAGGCCAGATTTTTATCAGGTGGCATAGAATAATTCAGATATATAATTCAGGTATATAAACCCATATGTGCTTTCAGCAATACCTTACTCAGAGCAGCATACTGTAAACAACCTGGAAGCTCCTCATCTATTCATCTGCCCACAGAAAGACTTGTTTGTATAAACGGTCCCAAACTTAATTGCATAGCAAACCCCTGAAAGTCCAGTTTATTCTGATTCATTTCCTATTGCTCTCTAATCTTTCAGTTAAAAAAATGCACCTTATTCTGTCTATTGCTTTATATTCATGCGGCTCCACTAATAACAGCACTAATGCAAGTAGGAGGAAGATTTGTTCCAAGTTAGAGCAAAGAAAGGCTTTGGCACTGGAGATCTTTTCCTCATCTCAAGTGCCAGTGACTTGAATATCAATCAAGCATCAGGCTGTGTAACATCCTCGGTGCAGGGCTCAGCCCAGCCTCAGAGAGTGAGGTAGCTATGGAGACAGCACCTTCTCTCAGGGCTCAACGCTGCGCTCAGGTTTGGCAACACCAACCTCACCATCTGGAGAACCTGAGCGCAGGGAGTGCCTGCTACTTACCCCTCCTTTTCAGGACTTGTTCTAAATTATGTTTAATCAACATCCCTCACCACAAACACCACCGTTCCATACATCCCCAAGGTACAAGGGTTAGATGAATTCATAGCTGGAGAATCTGCTGAGTTTATTGAGGGCTCCCACCTGACTTTTAAAGTATGCAGACACAGATCAAGATTTCAGATTTCTCTTATGTGCAAGTATTAAAGGTCAACTCTGCAAGTAAGTTTCAGTACTTGATTCAGTCCTAAACCCCAGGCATGAGGTATCTGGTAGGAAAAAAGATTAACCCTCAGTGTTTAAAGAAATATTTATCCGAAGTAAAGAGTTCACAGGTGTCTTCTCACAGCACAATTCCTATTATTTCAAAGATCTAACACTTATGTGAGACACAGTACAAGTCTGCACACTGAAACAGTGTAAATGTTACTGCTTTTATCAAACGATGAATGAAAAACATGTGCCAGGACACAGCACAGAAGATGTGACAAAGGTGTCCTCTGAAGTTTAAAAATATAAGAGCTAAAGTTTCTCAAAAAAATTTCCCTAGGTTTTCTTTTCCTAAATTTCGGATTAGATACATATGTGTTTATGCACATACATGTATGATGTGCTATATGATTAAAGAAGAACACGAAGTAACAACAGAAACACACCGTCTTTATTAAGAGACTTAATTGCTGTCTTTATTAAGAGACTTCTGGAATTACGCTGGAATTCCTTCTCCAAACCTGACTCAGCCTGATCTTTGCAGGTCATTAATAAAGTATGACTCATTCTATTTGTAACCTTATGCCATGTTACCTTTATTGCATCTTCCTCGGTTCCTATCAAGGGGGATTTGCTGTCAGCATGCAAAAAAATCGAAATTATTTCTCCATTTCTTTACAAGAGATTTTGGACTTCTTCTCTACTTCTAAGCCTCTCCATGACTGACCAGCAGCATCTTTTTAGTAATCTGTGGATTTTTACAGCTCTGAGGCTCCTAAATGTCATCTAGAGCTGACAGATTTTCTAGAATGCTAATCTTTCATTTTTAAAAAAATAAAATAAAATGAAAAGGTATGATCTTACAGCAGTGTTTCAAGATAAATGCAGTAACCGAGATTTAAATGAATCTAATTTCTTAAATTATGCCCTTTTTTTAATGTTCTCCTTTCCTATCTGCTATGACATTTGTAAATGGGAGGCAGAAGTAGAAGAAGGGAAAACTTTCCCCTCCCAGGGTGCCGAAATAGATCGGCTTTTTGCCGCTTAAAGCAGCAGTACCACCTTGCTGATGTTGAGCACACACCATTCACGAGCTCTGACATCAAAAGACAGACTCCAAGAGTGTGGAGCACTGAGAAAACTGGGCCTGTAAGGAAACATTGCTCTGCATTTTGGAAAACAGGATCTGTTTGAATTGGAAGAGACTTGAGTAAGAAGATGATGGATGTGATTCACAGCCATTCAGTGAGCCTCATCAGGCTTGGCTCCAGGCCATGGCTGGTACAGTCCAAAAGTAGAGATGCTGCAAGGATCGAGCCTCAGGAGGTGTCAAAAGTGTGAAGATGTAAGGCCAGATGGGAAAGGAGAGGTGTAAAGAGCAACAGAGAAACAGGGCAGGATCTAAACAACAATACTCAAACTTCTGGAAAGTTTGAGCTTGCAGCTCAGACCCAGCTCTAGAAACAAGTTTTACTCTGAATTTTTGTTTTCCATTGGTACGCACACAGATTTTGTTCCCTAGCTCAGGGGAGCCTGTTGCCTTGCACACACTTCCACATGCTTATATGTGGATATGCTGAAAGCACTGTAGCAAAAATACAACAGAAAGGGAAGCGGGGGGGAGCTAAAACTCCCCAAACAAAACAGAAAAGGAAAGAGATGCACGGAGAGCCTGAGGGAAAAGCACAAAGACAACACTCTGAGTAAAGAAGAGCAACATTTGAATGCATGTGCAACTCACAGTTGTGGTGGTGGTGATCTCCTCCGTTACAACCTTCAGCGTATCGACCACGGAGATGTATCCCAGACGCCTGGCGATGGCTAAGGCTGTGTTACCATTCTGAAGGGAAGAGAGAGGGGGAGAGCGCGCTCAGAGAGAGGGAGGATTGTGATGTGAACCAATGAGATCACTCTCCACGCTGCATGAGCCAGCATTTCCATCCAAAACAAGGCACAGCCTAGGAAAATCACGGCTTTTTTACCGTTACATCTGACTCTGTCTTTGTAACTTCTTTAAGACTATAGCCCCAATTGCCATGGCAACACAACACATGTACATCTGCCAGCAATTCCAAATACTACAGCGCTGTATGGTTTAACCCTTCAGGGTTCACATTTCACTATACAGAGTGTCTTGCCTGCAGAAGTTTGGGGCTTATTTTGCAGAAATACTCTTCTAAAAAATAAGAAGTATTTTAACCTCTTACAGTTTCACTCCCAGTTGAAACTGTTACACCTTTACCAGGTACAATTTCTTACCCAGGGAATACAAAATTACAGCTGTGTTGTCCCCATATACTGCCATTCCTTCACAGAACAAAAATCTATCTCCATCAACAGTTTACAAAAGCTAATGATTTAACAAATACGAACTACAAAAGGCTTGGAATATAGTTCCATTTAAATAGATTTATTTGCAGTTTGAATGTTCATAATATAGAGACATGTCATTCATCAAATGGACACTAAAATAATTTAGCAAGAGTTTAGGCCTATTTAGCCCCATTTCATCTCCTGGAACACTAGCAGTCCACGGTCCCCACATCACTCAGCTTGGGGAGGGGAGGAAGGGATGTGTTCTGTGGTTCTTTGTAACAAGCTGTACACAGAATTGTTCCATGCTATTTTGCACTGAACCAAGGGACAACATGCTGGCCCTCTTGAGGAATCATGGACTGGCACTGTACCACTCTTTGCACTGAAATGATTTCTCTTGCGACCCCACTGCATCCACGTGCAGGGTTACCAGCCTGAGGGTCCTCTCTTCTTTAGCAATGGCTTTAGTTATCTATAATTTAAACTCTTCTGTATTAGTCTAGCTCAAAAACCCTGAAGCTACACAGACTTTGTGGATCAGCAGCACAAAGTGAACAGATTAGCATCTTCACAGAACAAATAATGTGACTGTTACTGTCACTTGCACATTAGCTGCTCATACACCACTCCCATATCTCCCTTCCAGATATCTCAGGTTGAAATTCTCTCTTATCTCAAGCCAGAGGTGGCTCTGTATGGACAAGGACAGATTGAGTATTTGAGGAAGCAGTCGAATGTGCAGCAAAGACACATCCCTAAGGCTCTTTGGACTTGGGTTAGATTTGGGCATGACAGCCCCAACGCGAGGACTGAAATCAAGTGGAGAGACGCTCAGCTGAACGCACCAAACAGTGCCTACAGCCCCAGAAGGTGACTACAGTGGTCTCTCACTTGAAGATCAAGTGCACAAACTCGTATTTTGGATAACTTTCACACGAGATTATTCCATGGGATTGTTCCAGGACCAAACATGGTGCCAGTGCTGATTTACGCACACACTCTAAATGCACACAGAAAACTGATCCACTCTGGGGAAAGACAGGAATTCTGGACACTCTGGCAGTGTTTTAATGATTACCCAATTAGAGGTGACTAATAACAACATCAACTTGAAATAGGACAGTCGCATTCCTGGCTGACTGCAGAGAAGGAGCTGTGTCAGGAGCTATTGACCGTCTTTGAGCGGGTATTAACTTCAGTGAACTCAGTAAGAACCTGAAGCCAATCCAGTGGACAGACGGACAGAAATTCCGGCCTAAATTTAAAAAAAAAAAAAGGCTTCTGAACTGCCCTTGATTTTTATGGCAAACTCCTTCTGGAGATATCAATTTCTAGACAGAAGTGTTGAGGCAGAGGGAAACTGAACAAGGCTGGCACAGCCAGCTGTGGCCAGCCTGATCCTGCAGCTCAGTATCTGCTTCTCTGTCTCACGTTTAGCTTAGTGCACAGTTAGGTCAGATGTGAACTACCCTAAGAGGATAAGGCAAAGCAGAGGAGATTACATTTCCACATATGACAACCAGCTGTATGAGAAATACTTTCATCAAAACAACGGCTTGCTCTCGAGCCCTAAGGAGGGAAAGAAAAGAACTGTCCAGGGAAACAAGTTCCCAGTGACACGTCAGACTTACAGTGGTGATGGCGTTGGGCTTGGCCCCGTGCTGCAGCAGAACATTGATGATGTGAGTGTGGCCTTGCTGAGCAGCCTGGTGAAGAGGGGTGTATCCATTCTGTTATCCACGGTGGTGACAGCAAAAGCAAACAAAGCACAAGAACCAATCATTAGATCAGACACTTCACTCTGCTTCCTTCTGCTCCTTTTGAGGCATTTCGAACATAAATTATGACATCAATCAACTCAAAAATAATAAACCTCCTGTAATAATAATTATTCTCCTTCCCCAGATTAATGAAAATATAAAGGAAGACAATATTCTTATTCAAAAATCATCTTTCTTTCACAACAAAAACAATCTATGAAAAGATATTTTTCCCCCATTTCCTAAATCAGAGGAAGGAACAATGAAGAACAGTCAAGTTAAAGGGGCATGCTGAGGGCAGAGAACATTCCTCTTCCTCTCACAACCTGATTTTCAGCAGAGGCCCCAAGATTTGCCTTTAAAATATCTGAGTCAATTAAAATAACACATCATTTTTAACAGCAGTGATTAAAGCCTATTTGATTTTTAAAAGGCTAACAACATATACCTATTACAAATGTCAATCAATTTTAGTTTCACTTTACCTCCAAAAGGCAAGCTGCAATTACACTTAGAAACACGTACACAGTGTCTGCCTTAACCAACACGCTTAGCTCAATATACTCATCTGCTCCAGTGATTTCTTCTCGTGTCACACAATACAGAAACATAACCAAAGTGTGCTGAAGCTGGCTAATCTGAGATGGTATTGTGTAAGTCCAGTCAGGCAATTGATTTACAAAATTATTTGCAATTGGCTTTGAAAGCAGGCAGAGAAGAAACTGGAAGAAAACCCTGGGTTGATCTCATTGTACACTTATGTGAAGCCTGGGGCAGGCTCTGAAAATGTGCTCTGAGCGTCATCTCTGCTGCAAACAAATAGATGCCAGTAATGCTTTGCACTGCTAATTAGACGGTGATAGTTCAAGAACTGTTACAGTTCTTATACTGACAGTATAAGTGCATGGACTGCTAAGAACTACTACTTACCATAGGTTCTAGTGGGAAGTAAATTCACTGTCTTTACTCAAATATTAGTGCAGTCCTTCAAAAACAGAATTCATGTGTTCCTTGCACAAAGCATCGTGCAGGCTTTCTCTAGTTAAAGCCCAAGTTGCAACAGGGGGTTACTCATTCTTTAACACGCCTGTCCTGAATCCAGGATTTCTTCTTTAAACCGAGTTCGTGACGCCAGTTGACAGATTGCCAGTATTTTTAGTGGTCCCTAGGTGTGAGATCTTGGAGAACTGCTTCCTAATACAAACTTGCTGACTGTAATGAAACTATTCTAAATAAGTAAAATACCTGGGTGAATGGAATCATAATCTGTCCCAGTGGCCCTTTAAACACAAAGGGAGACCTAATACTAAAGACACAACTTTGTCTGTCCCTTGAGTTGGCCTCCAAATACCTCAGCTGAATGTCTTGGCAGCTATCGTTTGGATCCTGCTAGTGTCTGCTTTATTAATTCTTATCAGCTGTTTTTCTAGTAGTGTTGCCTGTCCTTTTGGAATCCCTGAGTTTTGCCCATTGATTTTGCGTGATACCACAAGGGATGGGCCAGAATCTTTTATTTGTTTAGTTGGCTGTTTCTTACCACATTGAGCTGTGACCACAGTGACAAAATAATGCTTCTCTGAGAAATGAATCATCCCATAGGTCCCAGCTGGGGACATGGGAGCTGACCAGAGGGCAAGCCAGTGATTTTGATGTGATTTTAAAAATACTATCAGTGGGCTGCTTCCTGTCGGTCCCAGGACATCCAGATTGAAGCCAGTAGCCAGCAATTGCCGGAAGTCAGCTTTAACCAAGCTGGAGTCCTGCAGCTCCTGAGTTAGCCTTCTCTTTCTAAAAAGGGTGATGTGATGATTTCTGGGATGCAATACATTGCTGCTGCAACCAGAACCTCCCTTTGTATTCTCAGGAGATACACAACTCCTGCTACAAAATGCATCTCATTCAGCTGCTGTGCCTACCAGTTTATCCCAGGAGAAACTGCTGAAGCCAGTGGGCTTCATTCACACTTTGTTAGTCAGGCCCATTTCAGTGTAAGTGGTCAGATTCCCCTCAGAAAACCTCAAACTCTTCTTGAGTAAACCACATTCCTTTACCACAGCTACTTCCTCTCCCAGAGTCATCCCACCCACACACTGAACAGCAGTAATTCTTCCCACTCTTCTCCCAGCATATTGGAGAGAACCTGGCATCACTCTCAAAGTGTCTGAATTGTAACTTACTAGTTTGGCAGCACAGTGGTATTACACTGGTGTAAACCTTGTGTAAATGAGATCAGGAACAAACTTGCATTTGCTAGTTTGCAAGTAATAAGAAAAAGAAAAACCAATTAAATGGATTGTGTCATTTTTTCATACACCCAAAAAGTTATCTGGCTTTTCTTTCCTGAACACCACACCATGAGATAGAGCAGAGAGAAGGCATTCCATTATAGCTACCATATGTTGACACCTCCCATGCCATGGTTATATCTCCCAAGCAAAAAGGCACCTATGTCACGTAGGAGTGCTGGGTTACCACGTTCAGAATAAAGAGCAAAAGCAAAGCAATGGAAAATTCTTTACCTTTGTTTTAGCATTGACATTTGCTCCGTGCTTGAGGAGAAAATTCACCATTTTGATGTTTCCATAGTGACAGGCCACAATTAAAGGTGTATAACCAAGCTACAGGAGGAGAACAAAGAAGTAAAACTGCAAGCTCAGTGGAACATTCCTTGGACAAGGGTAGCACCCTTTGGCATGCTGGAGACAGCAGCCACTCCGTGATTTACCTTTGTCTGAGCATCCTGGTTTGCACCGTGTTTGGTGAGTATTTCGGCTACATTCACTTTATCCTCTTGAGCTGCAAGGTGTAAGGATGTCAGTCCAGCCTGGAGATGGAATATAACAAGTAAACAGACAGAAGTAAGAATAAAACCCTACTTTACATAAGGAATAAAATCTAAACTTTCCCACTTCTTCATCTTTAAAACATGAACAGATCCTAACTATAGCTTCTGAGTATGGGTGGTGTTTTTAAATAAAGCAGGGTCGATGGAGCTCCTCTTCCAGCTGACAAACAGCTCTGAAACAATTACATCACCATACCCACAGAGGAAAACTTTCAGGCATCAACGCTCAGATTTTCTACAATAATGTAATTTGGGAAGCTGAGAAGCCCATTAATAAAATGTGCTTCCCACTCCTCAGACAAAAAGGGGAACCTTGACAACTGCAGGCACGAGTCAGAATGAAGACATTCATTCCAGAAATAGATCCCATTCAAATGCCAGGGAAAAGGATGCAGCCTTTAACTGACAGCTCACTGTGATCACGAGCAGTGCTTTCCTGTGAACAAATTTTGTATAAGAAACGAAAATCACCTTGTTTCTATTAGCAGAATATACTAACTGCACGCAAGGAGAGATCTGAGCCTTCTATTCTGACTTGTATGAGCAAAAGCTGCAGGCTTTTCACATGCATAAGTAAGGTCTGTATATATCCCCGGATGAACCCAGTAACCCATGAAGATTTACAGTAATGGGGTTTTTTTGGATGACCTTGTTTTGTGTAAAAAAGCTGTCATGCACAATCATTAAAATAAAATTGGTAAAGGTCTTCCATAGAGTTTTTCTAATTTGCCAGAGAATGTAAATTTCTTCACTTAGAAAATGGCTGAAGGATAAAGACATTAGGAAAGAGTCTTTGCTGTCGAGAGCACTGAATTATTTCAGACTGTAGCTCTCAGGTTTCTGGTACATGTTGTTAAATCTACCCATGATGCATCTTACTGGACGCTTCTGCCCATAATACTTTGTCTCTAAATGTGAGTTACCTTTGTTGCCACGTGGATGTTGGATCCTTTCTCCAAAAGCAAAGTAACCATGTCGGTGTGACCTTCCTGGGAGGCCAAATGAAGAGGGGTGACTCCCTGTTTGGTCAAAATGTTGGTCTCAGCGCCGTAGTTCAACAGAGTGGTAGCTATCTGCATCTGGTTTTTCTTGGCAGCAATATGCAGAGGGGTGTATCCATTCTGACACCAGCCAGGAAAAAAAAGGAAAATAAAGTTACCACAACAGCCATCTAAGCCTAAGAAGTCAGGCACCATAAAACAGTATTATCTGATGCTACCCCTGCTATTAGAGATGAGAGTTCATTAAATTTTCAAGGCCAGACATGTCCCACATGGCCTTGCTGTTGTGTTGCTTTGTCTGTCTGTTATTTTCCCGACCTAAACCAAAACAAAGCCAGCCCTCACCAGGGTGGGCAGGACTGTTCCACTGACACCTCCAAATTATCCTGAATTTGACACCTACATTTTGTACAACCTATGTTGCAAAAATCCCTTTTGACTGATGAGTGACATTCTCCGTGAAGAGTGATGGTTGCACACCTTTCATCACATTATGCTTTTTCAGAGCATGTGGGTAGAGATATGTTTGCATATGGAATTCTGATACTTGTGTCAGTCACATGCTAGAAACAGCAATGGGGTGGAATGGTTTTGTGGTTGACTTAACCATTTAAGCACAGTAGAAGGGCATTTTCTGGCAATAAGACAACTTCTTAATTGCTTTATAACACATCGTGACAGAAAAATCCTGGGTGCCAGCACACAGGTCCTGTGAGGATGCTTGGTTGGGTTGGTGTGTGGCTTTTTTGTTGGGTTTTTTTTAAGTGGGAGTTTCCCAAACTACCCTGCTTTCCATGCACTGCCATGGAAACCACATTCCCAATACAATCCCTGAACATTTCCTGGAAGCCTGTAGATCAGCAGCCTTGCACAGGGCAGGACACTCTCTGGTACTGCACCTATCTGGTCGCCATTTTTCCCTTTTAGCAGCTTTTGTTTTAAACAGCAATAGCACAATCCCACTCCTAACCCTGGAATGATTAGTGTGCATGGTCAGAATACACATTTCTAAAGTCATTACTAATATTGCACAATAGTGAGGTGACTTCCAGCTGTGACCAAAGCTCTAACAGGGCTGGGTCCCCTCAGGGCTCCCCAGTGTCCCCTCAGAGCGCCCCTCACCAGCACAGTGATATCACAACACCACTCCTAACCCCGGAATGAAATTTCTAATGCCATTGCTAACATTGCACAACAGTGAAGTGACTTCCAGCTGCGACTAAAACTCTGGTGGGACTTAGTCCCCTCAGTGTCAGGGTTCCCCTCAGGGTCTCCTCAGGGCTGCCCTCATGCACGCAGCCATACAACACCACTCCTAAACCCGGAATGACTTCCCCTTGTGCTCATTTCCCGTAATCCTGGTCAGAATACATATTTCTACCACCACTGGTAACGCTGCACAGTAGTGAAGCGACTTTGGGCTGCGCCGCGGCTCCGTCGGGGCCGGCTCCCCTCAGGCTCCGCTCCCGGCGGGCGGGCTCACCTTGGCGGTCGCGTGAGGCGAGGCGCCCTTCTCCAGCAGCAACAGCGCCACCTTCTGGTTGTCGTAGTGCGCCGCCACGTGCAGCGGGGTGAGGCCGTTCTGAAAGGGCGGTTACGGCGTTAGGGCGTTACGGGATGAGGGCGCGGGCGAGGAACGGCAACGGGACACCGGGGGGAAATGGGATGGAGGGCACCGGGGTGAGCTGGGACGGAAGGGTCCAGGAGGCTGCAAGGGGATGGGGTTGGGGGAGAGCAATGGGGATGGACAGCATGGCAAGCAGCTGGCTGTTAGTGGGGAGAAGCAGCCTACCAGGCGAACCAGAGTGGCAGCCACAAGTTTCCGTCACACCACAACCAGGGGAAACCTGGGCTTTGCTCCTGTGTTTATCCACTGGGAATTTAGGCAGCTTGATGGAACCGGTGCTTCCTGAGCCAGACACATACCTGCCCTCAGAGCAGCCAAGCACCCTCCTGCCATGCACCCAAACCCAACGTGCCAGGTAGAAGCACTCAGCCATCACCCAGAGGAGACATGACCCCCACAAAGCCACAGTCACCGTGCAAAAACAGCTGCAGCCTTCTTGGGGTGCATATTTCACACAGTTCTTCCTTAAGGAAAGATCCAACACATTTCTGACATTTTTTTTCCCCAGCAGTACCTTGCCAGCGGAATCGGGACAGGCACGACGCTGCAGCAGGAGCTTTGCCACTTCCAGGCTCCCGTATTTGGCTGCCACATGCAACGGTGTGAATCCCTTCTGAAAAATTCCAGGAGACAGAACACAGATGTTTGCGTTAAAGGTCATGCTGACATCTCTTGTTTAAGATCTACGTGTTAAGCACTTATTCTTCAACCTCAGAATCCATAGCCAAACCTAGGAAGAGCAGCCTGTCTCAAAAGCACTTTGAGAAGCATGGAAGACAAGAAAATATTTCCCCTTTCATTATTCTTCCCTATGCGCTGTCAGGCTGGCAGACATTTTATCTGACACAGACTGCACTAGCAACACACACTGCATTGGGGCAATGAAGGCACTTCTTCAAATTTACACCCCAAACCAGCTTCACATTTTTTTGTTCCATGGCAACAGCTTTAGAAGTATTTCCTGCACCAACCACTGCCAGCAACAATGAAACACCAACTAAATTAATCAAAAAACCCTCCAAACTCCAAATCCCTTCCTCCATTAGGGTTTGGTGAAAAATTATTTGTACTTGGATTTCTGCATTCATACAGTCACAAAGTTTTACTGAAGCTAAAAAAAAACCCCTTCTCTTTGCCTGTTTTAATTGAAAAATTGGTTAGGAAAGCTCATGGATGTATGACAGTAGGTGGCAGCCTGCACCACCGCCTGACAGTAATTTTGGGAAGCTGCAATGACCTATTTGCCGGGCACATAAGTGATGTTTAATGTTTATTATCATAATCATTTAGTTCCATTAATCCCACCTCAGAAAGAGTTTATATTGGGTAATCTCAAACATTTTCAGTTCACAAATCACAGGTCTATAAAGATATTATCTAGTAGGCTCCATCTTCTCCTATTCATAATTATGGAATGTTCCTGCAATACTAATTGCCATCAAGCAATATGGGAAATTAGGAAAGTATTTAGTGTATTTTTAGCCATTCTAATGTGATTTAATAGCTGGATGAAAGGAGAACAGCAAGCACTCCCAGTAATCCATGGATCATAATTTGAAAATTGCTGGTTTAGTCTTTTAAACCCTAGAAGACACGCCGTTGTTCATAAACATGTTTTAAGCTCCAGCTGTAAAACCAAGGGTACTTTTATAAATAGTGAAAATTACATGATTCTCACTTATCAAATGCTTTAAATTTGAAAAAGATATCTTGGTATATAATTCTCTTCAGAGTTTAGTATTTTTTAACATGTTCATCTCTCGGTTAGGAATCTATTGGTACCTTTTTTGGCTGAAAATCCCACTAGCAATTCTGGAGAGCATTTTTTTTATAATCCCAGACAAAATGGCCTGTTGTGTCACATGACACCTCATTTTAGAATCACTGAAAATAGATTCAGCATTTGATGTGACTGGACAGACACTGACTTCTATGTTTTAGGAACATTCCTTTCAGCTGGCACACGGTAGAATTATTTTACTATTTAAGTAAAAAAGGTATTGAAGAGTAAAAGGAGGCCTGTTCATAAAAAATGTGTCAATGCCAACCCTTTTTCTTTTTTGGAAATTTTGCCCAAAAAAGCCCAGCCTGTAAGACAAAGGGAAAGGGAGAAATGAGGACATTTTAAACCTGTTGGGACCATGTATTTATCAAGATCTACATTTGGCTTCAGTGGGAACCAAAGCCAATTTTAGATGACAACAAAATAAGCTGAAATTTGATTAACTGGTGATCCATTACTCCAAGTCTACCGAATTGTTGCCGATTAAATAAGAACAAAATAAAAGGCTCAAACGACTTCAATTTCTCAGCGCGAGAGCACACTCGTCACGGAACAGACCTCCTCCTGTGCCACTGGCACACGGATCTGAAGCGTTCTGCCTTACCTTGGTGGACATGGAGTGTGAGGCGCCCGCCTCGAGGAGCACGGAGGCGACGTCAAGCTGCCCCTCGCGGGCAGAGATGTGCAGCGGGGTGTAGCCGTTGGTGGTGGCGGCGTCGGGGTGGGCCATGTGCTGCAGCAGCAGCTGCACGATCTCCGTCTTACCCAGGCGAGAGGCGATGTGCAGTGGGGTCTGTTCTTCCTACAACTCAAATCGAGTGGGTCATTAGCGCGGGTGGAGCCACCCCGAGAACAGTTGTCTTCCGTGGTCCCCACAGACCTTCCTATGCATTTGTCTTGCAGACTCATAGGAAGTGGGAACAGTAAAAATGGAGTAAAGGAGGAGAGGGAGGTGGTGAGTGATTGCTTCAGCCATGGTTTTAACAGGAGGCAAAAAACATTGTAAGCAGCACACCTACCCTGGCTCGAGCATCAACCAAGGCCCCATTCCTCAGGAGGCAGCGAACCACTTCCACCTGCCCGGCACGTGCCGCCATGTGCAAAGCAGTTTCTCCACGCTGCAGGAGAGCAAAAGCATTTCAGCATCCTAAACCTCCACAAAGAAAGAGCTTTGCCAGCGTCAGTCCCACCCACGACAACTTGTGCCGAGACCCATCCTTCTGCCTTCCTTCCGAGACTCTGGCTCCAGCCTCAAGGTGGGGTGTGAGTACGTGTCACTGTATCTGGGAATGCCCTGGTTTGCCAGCTGGGCAATCCCAGACAAACATAACCTCAACCACTGAGAAACAGAATGAAAATCCCAGCTTAGGAAAATTCTGTCAGATAGCCTTGCCCTGATCACATATGTCCCTCGGCTTTCTACTTTACAGGGCATCAGCTCGTGTGCCGCACAGGAGATGAGAGCACAGTGAGCCCCTCTCTCTCTAGGGATTGCACGGCACAGGAGCCTCAAGATGGAAGGGGATATTTTTCCAGATGGTCCCTTCCTGCACACTGTGTGGAGCTGGCAGCATTAAGAGGCCTTGCAACGGCTGAGCACAACTCAGCCAGCACATGAAATGTGTAAAATCTGTGCTCAGCAGTGTGGCTCTGTCTCTAGGCTGTAGAATCAATTTTGTTTCAAGCCTTTTGTAGCTCACAGAATTTGAAGAATATGAAATTTTGGAAAGCTGACTGGAGTGATATGGAATTTCAGATCAGGAATACTCAAAGCATTTATTTTTTACATAGGTTTTCAAAAGAAACACTGAAAATGAGGATTCCTTGAGGACAGCATTCCTAGTTTAATTGGACTCCGTTCTTTGAGTGCAGCATCCCAAAGTGGACTCCAACGGTCCCTGTGCAGCTCACCAGTATCTGGTACGTCAGGTCCTAGGACAGTTCCACAACCAGGAGCTCTATTCATCTGTTATACCATGAGTACACAGCAGGACCCATCATTTATTGTGTCAATTGTCCATTTTTCTTACACCAGAGCTGGAGAACACTCTGTTGTAAGGCCTTTATCCCCTTGACTATCAATTAAACTGCAACTGCCAAAATGAACACTCTAGTCAAGACCTTTTACATCAGAATCAGGAATCACACCTTCTTATTCTTGTCTAGATGTGGGCCTGCTAATAGGAACTTTTAATTACAGCAAACCCTCTTAACCGGGAGTTGATTTATCTTGTCATTTTAAAATTAACATTGTATCACCAGCTGTGATTAGTGAGTATGCAACAAACAAAATCCCACAGCCCTAGCTACAAATCTTAATAATTCCACCTATATATCAAGTTTATTACCTGAAGAATGAGCTGTTTAAGATGTGAAAAACACTCTAAAGATTAAATTTCTACAATGACCCTTTTGTGCTTGAATTAGCAAAGCAATTTAGGTTTTGGAAACCACAATTCGACAGGGAACCCCAGCTTACCAAGAGAAAGCCAAGACACCTGTGTAGCAGAAATTGTTAAGTGTTAAACTTTGCACACAAATGTCTGGTAACACAATATTTTTAACTGCTTCCACAAGAATTTTGTGTTGGTTTTTTATTATTAATAAAAGTTCTTATATAAAGACTGCTTCTATAAAAAGAGCATGAAAAGTCTGTTTTAATGTTTCACATAAACAATTCCACATGCTCAACATTTTTACTGGGTTCCATGTAAGATTCTTCTGAGAAAAACTAATGAGTCCAGTGTACCTGAACTATTAAGTTTATGTTGGTTTTGCTGTTGGTAACAGTTACCTATAACCTCATGTACTGTAAAAAGCTGCTTTCAAAGTACAAGTGGTCCCAAGCTGAATATTTGTTTATACTGACAAATTCAAACAGTAAAAGAGCTTATGAAATACATCTCAGAAAATTATAATGTTGTTTTTGTTGTTATTTTTCTTGGTAACTAGGCTGTTGGTATACAAACACTGATCTCTATGGTAAGTCAGATTCTGCATTTTGTTACCTCCCAAAGGTCACATTTTCCAGATTTAATCACCAGTTCCTGGAATTTCCTGTCTAAGAGGAACATCTTGAGTTTCCCAGTTTTGCTTTTTGTTTAATTGTCAGGGTTTAAGCATTTTATACTCTTTCACTGACAGGAATGACACAATTTCATGGCAGCCAGTGAAGTTATGCAGGCAGAAATTAGAGCCATTTGGATCCGAATTTTATCCTTCAGAACGGAAACACAGACTTTGTGGGATTTGGCTTATAATCCATTTCTGATGTTTTCGGTGAGGTTTGTCAGTTTCTAAGGAGAACTTTACCTACTCAAGCATTGTTGTAGAATACATGAAACCAGAGATGGATTATAATGACACACACAGCCATCACTTTCCCCTCTTCACTGAAAGTGCTACAATAATTTGCCCTAAAATGCAACAAAGTATCGGTAAAATGTGACCTTGGGTTGAGCCACGTGGTAGACCAGAGCAGATGGTTCTAGTGCAAGCCATACTCACAATGTTAGTGACATCAGGAGAGGCTCCGTTCTGCAGCAGCAGGAGGACTATGTTCAAGTGGCCCATAAATGCAGCCACGTGTATTGGTGTGAGGCCCGACTGCGAAACAAAGCGAGAGCAGTTTTACTCCTCTGCACGGCTGGAGGGATGGGCTTCTTCGTTTAAATAAAACATATAGGAAAGGGAGGCATGACAGGAGAGACAGAATAAAGGAAGCACAAAAGGGGAGAGAGAGAGAGAAGGAATGTTTCTTCAGAATATGAAACATTTTGCTACCTCTGTTATAGCCTGGATTGAAGCCCCATATTTCACCAGGAGTTCCATGACTTTGATGCGATTTTTCTTGCAGGCAATGTGCAGTGGAGTAAAACCATTCTGTGCAAAAGACAGTGATGTTAGTTAAAACATGCAGCTACACTTCCCACACAGCTCCGTGCTGGCACGCTGGGAGCACAAGGGTTAGACTACCGCAAGCAACTGTTCTTTAAGCACAACAGGTTATGAATTACAGACATCTCCCACTATCTGAGGCACAACAAAGCACTGCTGCTGCTTTCTTCCCAGGCAGGGGAGAGAAAGTGAACCTCTGCCTCCACACTTGACATACAGATACACCCATCGTGACTGCCAACTACACGTGTGTGTGCCTGGGGCTGCACCTGTGTCTGTAAGGAGCACTCTCTGTGCTTCCCAAGGTTGCCTAACACAAGGGAAATCTAAGAAATTACAGTGATCACTTTGGAATCAGTGCCTTTATAAAGCATTTCCTATACCTCTATAGGAGAATCATGGAATCACAGAAGGTTTGGGTTGGAAAAACCCATCTCATCCCATATCCTACCACATGCAGGGACACTTTCCACTATCCCAGGTTGCTCCAAGCCCTGTCCAACCTGGCCTTGGACACTGCCAGGGATGGGGCAGCCACAGCTTCTCTGGGCAACCTGTGTCAGGGCCTCCCCATTCTGACAGGGAAGAATTTGTCCCTAATACCTAACCTAAAGCTACTCTCTTTCCGTTTGAAGCCACTTAAACTGAGAGAGGAACAGAGTACTTCTTCCAGATTCCATCTTGTCTTTTCATTTGTAATCTAAGTATTTGTGTATATTTATTTTTATATTTATACTTCAACCTAAGCTGTAATATCCATGTTTGAGTGTGTGTGTACATTCTGAGGTACCTTAAATAAAGAACCACCCCTTCAGCTGTGGTGTCACGATAATCTGATGACAATTAATGCAGGTTAAGTGTGTGCCTGAAGCTGAACAAACACATTCCTCACTGCACAAGAACATTTTAGTGAAAAGCACAGGTGACATTTTTTAGATAATATTGAAAAACTGCTCCATTTTCTAACAAAGAGGATCAGTATTGCCAAACAATCAACCAGCAGTAACTAGAAGCTAGCAGTGAAATCTTAGCTTACGGGAAGAGATAATCACATGACAATTATTCTACAGGCTGCTTCTGTTAAAGGAAATGTTAATCACTAGTTGATTTGAAGGTGCTTTAAAGCATATATGCATTGAAATAGTTGAGAAGTCACATAGTGCTTGTATCCAAAGCATTTTGCAAAAATTAACAATTATTTTCTTAAATGTGGCTGAAAAGTTAATTCTTTGTAATATTTATTCCATCACTGGACTCTGCTGAATATTACTGCTGTTTCTCCAATTTCTTAAGAAAGAATCAAAACCATTTGATATTTTACCTCTCTCACAACATCTCTCAATATAATTCGGTTTTATAATTCAGGGAGTTTTACTGTTTCAGAAGTTTCCATCTTTTTCACTGAATTTTACCACCTCAGTTAATTTAATTTTGTTACTTCTATTTAAGTGAGGAACAGTTTGATGAGGGAGAGGAGAGGGCAGAAAAAAATGTATCACTAACAGAAATTATGAGCTTCATTTAATGTATTAAACACTATCAACAAGCCAGAGGCAGCAAGTCCCTGATGGGAGAGAGAAAATGATTGGGGGAGAGAGAAAACCAGTTTGGTGGCAAGAGAGCAGAGAGGTAGCAGCCTGAGGGTGTTCTCCTTTTGTTTCAGATGTTTCATAGGGAGGGAGGGATAGAGGGAGAGGAACAGAAGATGTATTTCTGGTCATGGAAGGAAAGAAAGAAGATGTAGGGGGTATCTGTGGGTAGCTGAGGAAAGTGCAGCTAATCAGAAGACTGGCGAGAAAAACAAGAAAGGATGAAAACAGTGTCAAACAAGATCAACCAAATGAACATGGCACTGAGAAAGACAAAGCAAGAAAAGTATAAAGGAGGAAGCAAAGAGGGCTATGGGATTTGTGGGTATGGAAAGGATAAGAAAAATGAGACGGCAGAAGAAAACTGTGTCAGTTCCAAGGAAGTTAAGGATAGGGAGAGGCTACACAGAAAAACAGTGGATCTTTCTGTGTGGGGAGTAAGCTGGGGAAGGCATCTGAGAGCTCTGCAGTGGGAGTCCTGTGGAGGCCACCAATGCAGCAGGCAATGGCGCTTCTCTGGGCAACCTGTGTCACCTCAAGTGTTCACAGGCTCTCTCTTTTCCTGACAGAGTGCAATGTAAGGGTACATGAACTCCCAGCCAGTTAACAGTTCCTAGCAGAGAAAACTGGAATCTTGTCTGGCTTTGGATATAATAAAGACTCTTGAAATGTTTCCAGAGTCAAATGTGATGTTCTTCACCTTGTTAGGGGCAATGGTCTGATCAGTGAGAGAAAGGCATCATACCTGGTGTCCTGTAAGCATAAGAACTGTTTTTTGAAAAGAAAGAAAAGTGGCACCTATAGAGGAAAATGTCTTGATTTGATAAATTCAGAAATATTAGCTTTTTAATATATTTTCCCTATACCAATTAACTTACTGATTCAATTGAAAGTTCACAAATTATTTGTGTATTGTATCACCTGGAATACTGGAAAACTGAACCATGAATTCAATAAAACACCAATGCACACATCAACATCAGCTAGAACCAGCTCTGATTTTAGGGACTCTGCAGAGCTTCCAGACCTGACACTACAGCCACTTGCAACAGCATGTGTTCCATGACCAGGCCTAAGGATACAAGGCACAGCACTGCTAACCAGAAGAGGTGACATCCCTGCGGCTAATGCACCTATTTAAGGCTGTGGAGTTTGCTGACAGTTCTCACTTAGCTTTCCTGGTAAGAGCTACTGGCCAGTTTTGTTACATGACCCAGGCAGGACAGGTTTACCAGGGCACGGGCATTGGGGTTGGCTCTCTTGTCCAGCAGGAGTTTGGTGACACGGTAGTGGCCGCAGTGAGCAGCCACATGCAGGGCGGTCAGGTAGTCCAGCGTCACGTCATCCACGGGAGCCTTGTGCTGCAGCAGGTGCTTGACACATTCCACGTGGTCCCCCTGGGCTGCCATGTGGAGTGGGGAGAGTCCATTCTGTGACAAAAGAGAACAGCAACTTGTAGTAACTCCCACTTAGATTGTGGCACATATAAGGACATTTGTTGTGAGGTGCTGCTCAGTGAGCTCTGCTATTACGCAAGGATTTTCCTCTCATTAATTTCACCAAAGAGATCAGAATTTGTAGGAAATGCATTAATTTTAGATGTGTGTTTTCCAGACACGAGGAAGAACACACTGAACAAATTTTCCAAGTCTTAAATAGTCTGTAAAACCAGTTGGGAGAAACTGCCCTTGTTATCTTACATGAAGGATCAGTAAATAAGCACCAGGAATCACCTGTCAGGAGTGACTGACCCAGCTTACACATCCATGTGTCCTACAGGCTCAGCAAACAACACAGGGGAAGTGCTGGCAGTAGCACTCCACATCATGTGTGTAATCTGGTATTAGAGAGAGGGGCAAACAAGTGCATGCTTCGCATATATTTAGAAAGAATACTCCCTCATTATATAAGAAAACCTTATTTTGGATCATTCTACCCATTAATACATCTCCTTTGGGAGGACAGGTACGTTCCTGTCCTCTAGCCTGTCCTCTCAGTGACACTGAAAGCTCTGTGGAAGGTTACACAGAGGTGTTCACATGCTCTAACGGGGCACACACACACCTTGGTCCGTGCGAGCAGTGGGGCACCTCGCTCCAGGAGCAGCTCCACAACCTGGTCATGGCCACTTCGTGCAGCACAGTGCAGTGGGGTGAGTCCATCCTTAAAGTAAAAGGAGAGAAAACAAATGAGCACATCCCCAGCTGTCCATTCTGAACTCTGGGGAACAACCTTCCAGGAATGTAGCCCCACATGTCTGAAAAAACTCCTTTTTTGACTCCTAACCAAATCTGGCTCCACAACATGAAGTTCAATCCCTATTCTTCCTCACACCAGTAAAGGACATTCTAAGGTTACTGTTCGAGAGAGGAAGCTCGTTGTGGGCTGAAATCTCTTCTCAAAGAGGATAAAGTGAGGATGCAGTGCCTCCTCCCCTCCCTCCCCTCTGCATGGCTTTGAGAATGCATTGCTTCTCCCTGGGCAACGCCTGCTGGGTTGAGGATGCTCCATAAATCAACCCTTGCCCTTTGGATTGCTTTTGATGCAGGGATGAAACAAGAAGTGTTCATACCAGAAAATCTGCTTTAGAATTTTCTCTTGCTTTTAAACAGGCATCAAGAAAAAGATTTTAAAACAAGAGAAAAAGAGAGAAAGAAACAGAACCAAACCTTTCATTTCTGAGATTGAAGGGTGAACAGAGAGCTAACACTTCTTTTCTAAAATTGCTGCGAGACCAGCAACTCCACAATAGTTTTTTCCATTGCAGAACACCATTCTGTACCAAAAGACTTGCTCAGACTACTACTAATGATCACAGAAGTGGCAGCAAAAGATGTGTTGATGAACTATTGGGATGGGAGAATGAACTCTAGGTAACTTTTGTACAATTTGGACTTTACGCAGAAAAATAAATATGAGGCTAGAAAAACAGTTGTGAAAGAATATTAGTACTGAATGACAGGAAAAAGGTAACACGTAGGATATAAAAGTCAAGCTTTCATCTCATTAGCCCTCAGTGTTGCTCAAGCATGCACTCAGAGATGTCATCAACACTCACTCGAGATGGTGGTTTTACAAAGGTGAGACTGGAATAGTTTTTAATCACAAGAAAAGCCTTCTCCCTTTGAGACATGCTGCTCATCTTGGGTGACATTGATGTTATTATTCTAAGGAGTCCACTGAAGAATCCAGTAACAGCTTGACTAAAAGGAGAATATACTGGTCTGAATTACTCAGAGAGTAAAAAAGTAGCAAAACTGCAAAAACATGGCACTAAGTATGAGTTGGTGACCCTACTTCACACACAGATGGACTGTTTACCTTGCTGGGATTTGGAGGAAACCTGCATCACTATGTCTTTAAATTAGAAGTGGTTCTAGACTACACAGTGCCACTGCAATTGCAACCTCACTTCAGCAAACACAGCCCCATAACACTCAACAAAATGCAGTTCCAAGAAGCCTCCCTCATGCCCAGTTCCCAAAGCTCAGAGTCCCTTTCCAAGTGAGCAGCACCACTAAGCTCCACTGCTGAAGGTGCTGAAGCCTGCAGAAGGAATTTTTCTCCCTCACTTATCTACTTTTCCCAGAAGCCTGTGAGACAGACTGACAGGGTTAGGTGTGCCTTGGTGCTCACTGTCTCAGAGGCATTCCTAAATCCCACAGACGCTTTGCAATGAAATTCCAGAGATGCAAGATCAAACCCAAAAGCAGAACTTGTGGCCTTCAGCACCTGGCAGATGGGGTCAGTGTGAAGAATGAGGTGTAACTACTTTACTCAGTTTTTTACACACTGAAACTTCAGAGTCCTCTAAACCAAATCTTTTTGAGAACAACTGAGGTATGTTAGAATCTCACTGCCATAGAGATTCATACAGATAACTCCCACTGGCATTACTAAGGTAAGAATATGTCCCAAATGCATTTCTAAGGAAGGTATTTATTTGGCATTTCTTTCCAGTTTCTGCCTCTTGTGCTCTACATTTTTAATCAATGTGGGAGGTTCACTTCCCCTATCTGCGTGGTGGCTTTGATGTTACTCTGTTTAATAAAACAGTAAAAAAAAAGGAGAATTGTGTGAATCCTTGAAAAAAAAGCAGGACGAATCCCGAGAGGGAGAAAAAGAAGAAAAATACAAGCTAAGAAGGACATCAACTCCACAAGAAAGTCTGGCTAAAATAAAAAAAAAAGCCTAAATAACTTAAAAGCATGATTTCTTCTTTGTTCTTGTCTGCAATTCCCTTTAAAAGCTGAGATAGAAATTTGCTACCTATCCTATTGTACCCTGCCATAGCTGTTTTGAGGACTTCCCACAGAACCCTCCTCCCTTTCCTCTTTCTGCTCTGAGGAAAACAGCATGTATATTTTAAGATTATTGTATATTTAATACTTTAAATTCTTTTTCTTATATGTTTTATTCAAAGATGAGGGAAATTGCAAAGAGAGCTGTTGTAGTAGAAAAATTAGTACAGAAAACAATGCAGACAAGTTGACAGGAGCCAACATGAAGAGCCACACTGGTGTACCAAAGTAATCCTTTTTTTGCACCATTATCTATTTGCAACAACCCTCAGTGCTCTCAAATCAACTGCAGGAGTTTGCCTAAGGACTTTTTCAATCATTCCTCTGCTGATTGAAGAACATACAGTGACCAATACATCAGGCACATCATTTGACAGGACATCCAACCCTGGGTCAGAGGAACATAGACTTTGAAGCACATATAATGGATATACCATAAACACAAAGGCTGCCATGCCAGGAGACAAGAAATTCGTCAATTTTATGTTTAAAGAAGTTCATCATTTATCTCCTCAGCCCAGACTGTGTGGAATGAAGAGTTAAATGTTTCTATCTCCCCACACCTGGTGTTCTGCTGTTCCCGTATGTGGTACTCTCCTAACTTACACTCCCCGATGTAACCAACAGCTGGGTCTCCCTTAGAAATGACAACACAACCCCCTCTGTGTGCATGGAAGCCAGGAAATTCCATCAACCCTAATTCCCTCTCAAATCATCCTCAAAATATAAGGTAAACTCCTNGAGAGTAAAAAAGTAGCAAAACTGCAAAAACATGGCACTAAGTATGAGTTGGTGACCCTACTTCACACACAGATGGACTGTTTACCTTGCTGGGATTTGGAGGAAACCTGCATCACTATGTCTTTAAATTAGAAGTGGTTCTAGACTACACAGTGCCACTGCAATTGCAACCTCACTTCAGCAAACACAGCCCCATAACACTCAACAAAATGCAGTTCCAAGAAGCAGAGCCTCCCTCATGCCCAGTTCCCAAAGCTCAGAGTCCCTTTCCAAGTGAGCAGCACCACTAAGCTCCACTGCTGAAGGTGCTGAAGCCTGCAGAAGGAATTTTTCTCCCTCACTTATCTACTTTTCCCAGAAGCCTGTGAGACAGACTGACAGGGTTAGGTGTGCCTTGGTGCTCACTGTCTCAGAGGCATTCCTAAATCCCACAGACGCTTTGCAATGAAATTCCAGAGATGCAAGATCAAACCCAAAAGCAGAACTTGTGGCCTTCAGCACCTGGCAGATGGGGTCAGTGTGAAGAATGAGGTGTAACTACTTTACTCAGTTTTTTACACACTGAAACTTCAGAGTCCTCTAAACCAAATCTTTTTGAGAACAACTGAGTTATGTTATAATCTCACTGCCATAGAGATTCATACAGATAACTCCCACTGGCATTACTAAGGTAAGAATATATCCCAAATGCATTTCTAAGGAAGGTATTTATTTGGCATTTCTTTCCAGTTTCTGCCTCTTGTGCTCTACATTTTTAATCAATGTGGGAGGTTCACTTCCCCTATCTGCGTGGTGGCTTTGATGTTACTCTGTTTAATAAAACAGTAAAAAAAAAGGAGAATTGTGTGAATCCTTGTAAAAAAAAGAANTTAATAAAACAGTAAAAAAAAAGGAGAATTGTGTGAATCCTTGAAAAAAAAGCAGGACGAATCCCGAGAGGGAGAAAAAGAAGAAAAATACAAGCTAAGAAGGACATCAACTCCACAAGAAAGTCTGGCTAAAATAAAAAAAAAAAGCCTAAATAACTTAAAAGCATGATTTCTTCTTTGTTCTTGTCTGCAATTCCCTTTAAAAGCTGAGATAGAAATTTGCTACCTATCCTATTGTACCCTGCCATAGCTGTTTTGAGGACTTCCCACAGAACCCTCCTCCCTTTCCTCTTTCTGCTCTGAGGAAAACAGCATGTATATTTTAAGATTATTGTATATTTAATACTTTAAATTCTTTTTCTTATATGTTTTATTCAAAGATGAGGGAAATTGCAAAGAGAGCTGTTGTAGTAGAAAAATTAGTACAGAAAACAATGCAGAAAAGCTGACATGAGCCAACATGAAGAGCCGCACTGGTGTACCAAAGTAATCCTTTTTTTGCACCATTATCTATTTGCAACAACCCTCAGTGCTCTCAAATCAACTGCAGGAGTTTGCCTAAGGACTTTTTCAATCATTCCTCTGCTGATTGAAGAACATACAGTGACCAATACATCAGGCACATCATTTGACAGGACATCCAACCCTGGGTCAGAGGAACATAGACTTTGAAGCACAGATAATGGATATACCATAAACACAAAGGCTGCCATGCCAGGAGACAAGAAATTCGTCAATTTTATGTTTAAAGAAGTTCATCATTTATCTCCTCAGCCCAGACTGTGTGGAATGAAAAGTTAAATGTTTCTATCTCCCCGGTGGCACCCCACACCTGGTGTTCTGCTGTTCCCGTATGTGGTACTCTCCTAACTTACACTCCCCGATGTAACCAACAGCTGGGTCTCCCTTAGAAATGACAACACAACCCCCTCTGTGTGCATGGAAGCCAGGAAATTCCATCAACCCTAATTCCCTCTCAAATCATCCTCAAAATATAAGGTAAACTCCTGACTTTTTTTCCTTGAAAATCTATCACTGGTCATTTTTTAACCGGCAAACTTAATTCTGAATTCTGTGCATGATTCCTAACTGTAGGACTTAGAGAGATGAATTACTTGGTCATTGCACAAATGCTCTCCTTCAGCTTACTAGAAACAAAAAAAAAACTGTGCTTATGAGGGTTTTTTGATGGGAAATGATGTGGGCAGCACCTTTGCAGGACAGTTGCTCACATTCAGTGCTCATTAGACCAAAAACTGATGATAGACACAAACATCAAAGGCCTAAGTATCAAAAAATTATTCTAAACTGAAGCGGCATATTCTCATTTTGGTAAGGGTGAAGTAAAATTTTAGTATTCCCGTGTCAAACATGCAAAATTGTCTAAATTTTCTCAGCAAATAAAGAGCTTTTAATTTGTTCATTTTTCATTACAACTAAACCTCATCTCTTTAAAAATGAACGAGGCGAGTCTCCCTCTTGCTTTAAGCTCTTGGCATAATTAAACATGCTGTAAATTATTCCTCCAGGCCTGCCATTCACAGCACAAATTTGAAAAACACAGCAAAAAATATACCATGTGCTTGCTTGAGTATTAAAATAGTGACATAAATAACTCCAAATAACATCCATTATCTATATAAGTTGCTTAGACAATCCATACAACACCCCTTCCCCTCCCTTGTAAACATGATATGAAGTCACTGAATTTTTTATAGGAAATATCTGCATTGTGATTAGATATTTATAATCTGACATGGTTTTACGAACAGCAAAAGCTGATGAATTATTAGTGCTCTGTGCATGTAGGAAGAGGAGGAAAAAATGTCACAGCAGCACTACTGCAGGAACAAACACTGTACAGAGCATGGCGCCAAGGCAGGGTCAGGATCCTGCTATAATGGTTACCACTCCCCTATGGAAAGAGTAGAGCCAAGTTTCTTTTGTCAGGATGCAGATCTACAAAAGTAGATATCATTGCTAATAAATCTCAATAGGTTTTCAGAATGAGTGTTAAGGGGTGTCTGAAGCACATTCCCCAAAAAAAAACCCAAACCGAACCAACCAAATCCGAGTTGCGCCGCCCACAGTTTCCTTCCTTTTGTTTTCCCATGGATATTGTTCATCTCCACCACTGACCTGCCACTTCATTCAGCCCCAGCTGAGCCTCCTTCTTTCCGTGGCCCCTCTCCAACCCAAAAGGTGCACTAGACCTTCTCCCACTATTCCCACGCCTATCCCCTCTCCAGCTCCAGCTGCCACACTCCAGGCACACAACATGCTTGCTTTCCCTCACAACAAGCTTTCCCTTCCAAGACTAGATGCTCCTTTCAATCGACAGATTTTATTCAACTGTAAATATTCAGGACAAAAGTCTGCAAGAGGACTCTAAAGAAAAGTCCAGAAGCAAGAAAAATTTCATTTCAATGTTGGCAAGATTGAATAGAAAGCACAGTAAATGTGTGACAACTTCAGCAGCTGAGACAGGTGAGAGTGTTCCTCCCCCTTTGAAGGGTGTTTGCTTACTCCCACAAAAATGGAAATTCTAGCAAGGTGATAAAAGCCTGTGAATTACACTGTATTTTAAAAGCAAGAAAGCATGTAGAACTGAAAAAGCCTCATATTCTTGCTCTTTTTTTTCCTCCTGCAATTTATAGAGAGAGATGATAAAAATAGAGATAATACAAAAACTGCATTTAGGAAGAATATTCCTAAAACCCTGAAATAGTCAGCAACATTTCCATATTCTGAAGGTACGTATTGTAATGATTCCATTATATGAGGACTTTCTTTAATAGAAATAGATGCATTTTGGCCACGCTAAAATTGTTTTTAAATGCTGACAATAATTCTCTCTGTAACAATCCTTAGTGTGCTCCAGGAAGGCTGTAAATGCTTTCCTTCCCTCAAAGTGAGAACTGGTAATTGCCATGCTACCCTTCATCACCTGACAGCGAATTAATCATAAATTAAACTTTCCACCATCTTTCAGAGAAAACATTCCTGCACACTCCTTAACTCTAACTAACCACCAGAAGTTGCACGNATAATAATTATCTATTGTCAAAGATGGTATTTTTTTATTCTCTAATATTATAATACTATCTCTAATAGATAGTACTAATAAGACTATCCTGTTATTATAGTTGAGAATGGAGTTTCCATTTCTGCTTTGGATACAATATAAAAGAGAAATTAAATTGCACATTGTTAAAACTTCATTAGGACTTAGTTGAGAAAAAAATGGTAGAACTTGACAAAAAAAAAAGTAAAATACTATTTTAAAGTATGCAATTGTGTCAAGAGTTTTACCAGCAATTCTATACTTTTAAGGCCTTGTGAGAAATGCCATAAAATTTTAGCTAATGCATTCTGAAATGTATAGAAAATAAAAATACTAATTCCTGCAGAAAGCAGGGTTTTCCTCTGACACGGTGCATTAACTATGGAACAGCAGGATGCATGCATCATTTTCTCCCTTTGAGGAATATACATTTTAATTTCTATTTTTAGACAACACAGAGGCTCCTAAAGAATCCTTCCAATGGAACATTTTCAAAGCTTTCACAGATTAACTTTGCAAAACTGAAGTACTGAAGCTCATCTGCAATCCGCTAAAATAAGTTTTGCATCTTAATTTATGCAGCATCAGATGTCATGTAACAAAGCAAGCTAAAAATACACGGAATGAAAGCACCGAGGAGTGTTTTAACTGAAGAGCTTATTTTGATGTGGTGTGGAGCATAAGAACTCGGCAGTGAAACATCCTAGTATTTTAATTCTGCTGTTTTGCAGTGACTGTGACCTACTGGAAGAAGGCAGGGAAGCAAAGGGAAGGCAGCAGGGAAGGCAAGGTGCGTTAGTACCGCAGCGGGGCAGGAGGGGTCTATCCTGCCACACACAGAGCACGTGCAACCCTGCCTCCTCCACACCCTACTGACTCACAGCCAGAGCCAGGCACGCGAGGTGTGCAGACAGAGCACAGGGAGAGGAGAGACACACCAAGATGACGTGAACAGCTGGCACAAAGACATGGACAGCAAAACCAAAGCTCTGGAATCTTCCCCACCACGAGGCGCATGCCACCAACCACCACCGTGAGCCCTGGAGCAGGGAGGAGGCGGAAGGGGCAAGCGACAGGAAGCTGTGGAGCCTGTGCAAGCTGGGATGCGTGTTCCTTAGGATACCTGTATGGGTTTTCAGACATATCTCTGTGCTGACATATTGAGCCCATGTAGCAGCTGACACAGGGCAGGGAGCCAAGACAATGAGAAGACTCTAAAATTGGCCCCCTCCCACCTACACTAGGAAAATCCTGCTCTCAGATTCATTCACAACTGCGCTCAACCTTTGCAGGTGAGCAAGGAAGGGAAAACACCTTGACCTCTTAAAATCCAAAACATGCCTCACAATCATCTGTGTCAACCTGTCTAGGACAGGAAATAGGTGAATTCAGTACTGCCATTCCACAGGCCAGATGAACTATTTCTGTATTACATGCTTAGGAGCGTGTGGAATATCCTGACTGAAGTGTATTATTAGCATTTCATGCCTCTTTTCCATGACATTTTAGGTGTTTATTATGGAAAATGTGCGCAGGGTTGATTTGTTGCACACCTGCTGGAGGCANTGCCGCCCACAGTTTCCTTCCTTTTGTTTTCCCATGGATATTGTTCATCTCCACCACTGACCTGCCACTTCATTCAGCCCCAGCTGAGCCTCCTTCTTTCCGTGGCCCCTCTCCAACCCAAAAGGTGCACTAGACCTTCTCCCACTATTCCCACGCCTATCCCCTCTCCAGCTCCAGCTGCCACACTCCAGGCACACAACATGCTTGCTTTCCCTCACAACAAGCTTTCCCTTCCAAGACTAGATGCTCCTTTCAATCGACAGATTTTATTCAACTGTAAATATTCAGGACAAAAGTCTGCAAGAGGACTCTAAAGAAAAGTCCAGAAGCAAGAAAAATTTCATTTCAATGTTGGCAAGATTGAATAGAAAGCACAGTAAATGTGTGACAACTTCAGCAGCTGAGACAGGTGAGAGTGTTCCTCCCCCTTTGAAGGGTGTTTGCTTACTCCCACAAAAATGGAAATTCTAGCAAGGTGATAAAAGCCTGTGAATTACACTGTATTTTAAAAGCAAGAAAGCATGTAGAACTGAAAAAGCCTCATATTCTTGCTCTTTTTTTTCCTCCTGCAATTTATAGAGAGAGATGATAAAAATAGAGATAATACAAAAACTGCATTTAGGAAGAATATTCCTAAAACCCTGAAATAGTCAGCAACATTTCCATATTCTGAAGGTACGTATTGTAATGATTCCATTATATGAGGACTTTCTTTAATAGAAATAGATGCATTTTGGCCACGCTAAAATTGTTTTTAAATGCTGACAATAATTCTCTCTGTAACAATCCTTAGTGTGCTCCAGGAAGGCTGTAAATGCTTTCCTTCCCTCAAAGTGAGAACTGGTAATTGCCACACTACCCTTCATCACCTGACAGCGAATTAATCATAAATTAAACTTTCCACCATCTTTCAGAGAAAACATTCCTGCACACTCCTTAACTCTAACTAACCACCAGAAGTTGCACGGGTCAGATTTTTGGCCAAATATTAACATTTTAAATAAAATAATGCCATTGAAATTCTTACTTATGCAAACACATAGAGAATATACGTTTCAGTAAAATTTTGAATATGAAATATTTTAGTATAGGAAATTTTATGCATTAATTATTTAGTGAATAACAGTCAAGGGAAGGCTTGTATGTAAATGGAAGTTGCAAAACATATACCAGATATATATGTTAAAATAATATATTATTATTTTATTATCGTATAATAATTATCTATTGTCAAAGATGGTATTTTTTTATTCTCTATTATTATAATACTATCTCTAATAGATAGTACTAATAAGACTATCCTGTTATTATAG
>VZRF01001199.1:0-71724 GCA_013396875.1 Vireo altiloquus | reverse complement strand
GGTGCATTAACTATGGAACAGCAGGATGCATGCATCATTTTCTCCCTTTGAGGAATATACATTTTAATTTCTATTTTTAGACAACACAGAGGCTCCTAAAGAATCCTTCCAATGGAACATTTTCAAAGCTTTCACAGATTAACTTTGCAAAACTGAAGTACTGAAGCTCATCTGCAATCCGCTAAAATAAGTTTTGCATCTTAATTTATGCAGCATCAGATGTCATGTAACAAAGCAAGCTAAAAATACACGGAATGAAAGCACCGAGGAGTGTTTTAACTGAAGAGCTTATTTTGATGCGGTGTGGAGCATAAGAACTCGGCAGTGAAACATCCTAGTATTTTAATTCTGCTGTTTTGCAGTGACTGTGACCTACTGGAAGAAGGCAGGGAAGCAAAGGGAAGGCAGCAGGGAAGGCAAGGTGCGTTAGTACCGCAGCGGGGCAGGAGGGGTCTATCCTGCCACACACAGAGCACGTGCAACCCTGCCTCCTCCACACCCTACTGACCCACAGCCAGAGCCAGGCACACGAGGTGTGCAGACAGAGCACAGGGAGAGGAGAGACACACCAAGATGACGTGAACAGCTGGCACAAAGACATGGACAGCAAAACCAAAGCTCTGGAATCTTCCCCACCACGAGGTGCATGCCACCAACCACCACCGTGAGCCCTGGAGCAGGGAGGAGGCGGAAGGGGCAAGCGACAGGAAGCTGTGGAGCCTGTGCAAGCTGGGATGCGTGTTCCTTAGGATACCTGTATGGGTTTTCAGACATATCTCTGTGCTGACATATTGAGCCCATGTAGCAGCTGACACAGGGCAGGGAGCCAAGACAATGAGAAGACTCTAAAATTGGCCCCCTCCCACCTACACTAGGAAAATCCTGCTCTCAGATTCATTCACAACTGCGCTCAACCTTTGCAGGTGAGCAAGGAAGGGAAAACACCTCGACCTCTTAAAATCCAAAACATGCCTCACAATCATCTGTGTCAACCTGTCTAGGATGGGAAATAGGTGAATTCAGTACTGCCATTCCACAGGCCAGATGAACTATTTCTGTATGACATGCTTAGGAGCGTGTGGAATATCCTGACTGAAGTGTATTATTAGCATTTCATGCCTCTTTTCCATGACATTTTAGGTGTTTATTGTGGAAAATGTGAGTGGGGTTGATTTGCTGCACACCTGCTGGAGGCAGATTTTTCCATCAGCAGTAGTTTTTTTTAAAAAAAAAAAAATCCTGACATACCATTTCACAATCAGAAACCAAAATTACAATCACATACACAGTTCACAAGAATTATGATTGTCTTCAGAGCTTATGAAGCAACAAATGGTTGATGTAGTTAATATCCAAGTAACTGCAGAGCTTGAATCAAGCCCCAAGGATAGGTGACTGCAATATCTTCTACCTTCCTATCTTGTTAAACAAAAACTCTCATGTCCAGCTCTAAACTTTGCATTCTAAAACACTCTTGAATCACTTGGACACATAATTTTGCAGATCAGCTGCCTAAAAAACAGCAGCTTCCATGAACAAGCCCTGTGCAGCTCAGTCTGAATAATGACAATGTTTTCCCAAGTGATTCCAAAATCCCATTTGAAATAATTAACCCTGCCCATACAATGTCATGGTTTGGTTTTTTTTTGCCCTGAATGACTGTGAAGTCACCCATAAATAAAAGGCAGAGTGACATTTCAATAGGGCAACTGGGAGAGGAAGCCAGTGAGAGTTACCTAATTAATACCCCATGCCTTTTCTGGGGAAGGGACACGTGGCTGCTGGCACTGAGGAGGTTACTTGTCTCTGTACCAGCTCTCCAATAAAAATGGACTGAGCCCACTAGAGTTTCCACAGGGCATACTGTGACTGCCACAGACATTTAGGAGTCAGGGGACTGAAAGGCTTAGCTGAATCCAGCCCTTCCATTTCTTTTTGCTGTGTATCACACACACTTCATCTTGTGTCATGTAAAGTTGGACCAACTAATAGGCTTTTTTCCCTAAAAACCATCATTTCATCAGCTTTTTCTTGTATGATGTAGGCAGGTCATATAGGAGACTAAAGGAAATAGTATTTCTGACTCTTACTGTTACTAACACCAGCTGTTCTTTTAGTCTGATAGCATAGAAAAGAGTCTACATAAAACAAACACACAAAAAATCCCCAAAAGCAAGCAAGGAGAAAATCCCAGTCCATTCCCCAGAAGGGACAATATCATAATCAGGGAATAGAAAGACTCACCCTGGTTTTGGCATCGATCTGCCCTCCGCGATCCAACAAGAGCTTCACCATGTTTGTGTTTCCCCTTTTGGAAGCCACATGCAGTGGGGTGATTCCATTCTACACCATGAAAAGAACAAACAATGAGCTGGATGGAGTTGAAGGTGTGCAATGGGGGCGAATTTGGGTTCGGATCACAAAAAATGAGACCATCACATCGTAGAGAATAAACAAGAATGTACTAGAGCATCAGAACTAGGCACACACCATACAAGCTAGAGTTAGTAATTCCTTCCTTAGCAAGATTCCCTCTCCATTGTTTCAGGGTCCTTGAATAAAGGAAGCAGTGCATCTGCCCAAGCAGCAAACATCGCAGCCCCAGGGCCAGACAAATACACAAACATGTATCAGAGTCCCAAAGAGCCAAGAGTCACAAAACACTGATGCATTTCAACCACTGCAACGTACACAGGGGACACAAATGCGTCACTCCTACACAAAGGAACCTTCCTGTGAAGTGCCAAGTAGAAAAGGGAGTAGTAGGCTGTGTAGGCTGAAAGTCCTTGAAAACACTTTGGGTGAGGTAAGAGGTAATATTAGCAGCTACTCCAGATTGGAAACAGGAGGGAGTCAGTCTGGAAGGCAGAAACCTGAAGCAATTCAAAGTGTGTCTGGCAAAATTAAACAGAAAACTTGTGACCTGGGAGCTGGGTTGAGATTACCAGAGGTTTTCACTTCAAACTACGTAACGTGCAACAGCAAAGAGACTGTATGAACTATGTGACTCTGCAGTTGTTTACCATAAAGGAGTTGTCATGATTAATTAGTTATTTTATTGTTGCATTTATATAATAGCAACATACTCCCCAGTTTTGAAAAATATTTATATGTGAAAACATTGAATTAAAGTGGTATAGCAAATACTGAATACTGAAAAAAACAATCAATCCTACATCTATTTCCAGAGCACATCTAACAAACAGAAAAGCCAAAGGGAGTTGACACATTAGAAGAGCATCAGCTTTCTAGAACTGGCCAAAGGATCCTGCTTCCTCCAGCTGGGAATACTGGCTGTTACACAACTGCCAAGGCCTCCGGAGCATTGCACGGAGACAACCTTTCAGAATCACTGCAAAAAATACATCTTTGATCCCAACAGAACTTCAGCATTATTTTGTTCCTTACTTCACTCAGCTCTTGACTGAGAGTTACCCAAAGAAGCCCTCCCATTTCTGTAGGCCCCTACAAGCAGGAGGATGAAGGGGTGAGTGCATACCCTGGCCGTGAAGTCGACTGCAGCTCCGCGGTTCAGCAGCAGCGTGGCCACGTTGACATTGCCATAGTGCGCGGCGATGTGCAAAGGGGTAAAGCCACTCTGCAAAGGGAAACAGCCCCTGTTACTGAAATCTCCTCATACAAGAGCACCAATTTAACTAGAACTTGATTTTAAAAATGCTGGCCAACAAATGCATCGTGTCAATTTTATCCAGACCGTGTCCACCTATATTAGAGCACAGCCTTTCAGAGAGAGGCTGGTTTTCAGGTGGGAGATGATCAAAAGTGCTTCTTTCTTTCATTCCACAACTCAGTCTCCTGCACTGGTGACCAATAAGAGTAGTTTTCATCACATAAAATATTAATATATTAGCCATTCTTAAAGAAAATAAAGCAAGTTCCTTATTACCATTTGGAAGCAACATGGGTCTTTTGGGCTGCATCTGTTTACTGGGGTTGGATAAATGACCACAGAAGTTGTTGGACTCTTATTTTACTGCTCTTAGAAATGGAAATATGGACAACATATTTCCTTCTGTGGGTTTTTTTTTGTTTGTTTTTGAGTTTTGAAAGCAGTAATTATTCAAAATGTAATTAAAGAGTTTGGTTTACATGAGAAACTACTTAGTAGCATATTAAAAGAATCATAATTATTTCTAGTTATATACAATCTGGATTGCAAAGGATTTAAAGAAACTTTGCTATCTATAAATCAAAAAAATCACATTGTATTTATTGTGTTTTGAATACTAGAAGGTGAATCCCGTTCCAGCTATTAGATATAGAATCGCTTGACAACAATATAAAAAAAAAATTAAATTTTCAGAAACTAGGACAGAGAGCAAGCTTTTATTCTCATAAGTAATTCAAGTAGAAAGGGCCTTGCTTTTGAGGTTTCCCTGAAGAGCTTTACACTGATTTGATTGGATCGTGCTGATAGTTATAGAAAGGGAGGAACACTTTTGGCATCTCGACTATAGCGTGCTCTCAGCTAGGTTTCCTTCCTCTCAGTGGCCAAACCACCATTTTAAGCTACTCCTGAAACAAAGGAATGTGGGCAGGTGCTGCTCTCCTTCAGCAGGCACTGCAGCAGCCCCTTCCCCACGGGGAAGAACACGCCCATGGAGCAGGTGCCCAGGGAAGCTGTCACCCTTCAGTTCATATCACTGCTGCCTCCTGGCAGCCTGCTCATGTGTGCACACACCAAGAGGAAAGCACCTTCCCATGGGCATGTGCATCCATAATTCATTCCCTCCTCCAACAGAAAAACTCCATTATTCAAAAGGAGGTATTGAAACAATGACCGCATTCTTGGAAATTATTCTTTCTCCTAAAAGTGGCAATAATCTTTTGGGGAGAAATCCTGGTTCTAGCCAATCAGACCCATGATTTTTAGTGGAAGTAAAATCCATATAAGAAATGTGTTATTTACTGCAGGTAAATTCTGAGTATGTACTGTCCCTGAGGGCTTTGCAAAATTTTAGGGAAAAGATTGTAGTAAGAACAAGAGTAAAAATAAGCAGATGCCCTGAAAAACTTTTTACCCTGTGGAATTTGATTATATTTATTACTGTAAAAGACAGAAAATTAATTTTACCATTATTCTGGCTGAGCCAGACACCCTGACTTAGTTACGCCAAGTGAGTACATTTTCATAATTAATGAAATTGAGCTAAAAAGGCAACTTTATCCTCTTAGCTCCATTACTTGCTTCAGACTTCTTTGAACTGATGTGAATTCTTAAAAATGTTCTTCAATATTGACACAAATAAAAAGAAATTCTAAGAAAAGGATGAATAAAAATAGGTTTTTTGAGTCACAAATTTCTAAGTATTAAAAAAAGTAATATCTTCACTTTTATTGCTAAATAATAAAGAAATAGTGGCAAAGAGCAGAGAAAATAATCATAAGTAACAGAAAGAGTAATTAAAAATTGTTGATCTCGGTACCTCAGTCGTCCTATTCACCATCATCTGATGCAGCATGGTTTGGGAAAAAGAGGAACAATATTAAAGACTGGCCGCAAAATGAAGAACTATGTTGCTTTTTTTGAAATGAGTTACGCTGTTAATTATGGGAAAAGCCATTCAAGCATGCATTAACTTTAAACACAACCTATGTTCCCGTGGGCTATAAACCAGTATCCTATTTAATAGGGAAGCAGTGATTCTGCTTCCGTTCCAGTGGCTTCTGGTTTGCAAATAATGAGCAAAAGCTGGTTACCAAAGAAATGGGAGGCGTAACTAAAAGGTGGAAAAATGAGCAGTTTGTAATTACTGTGTAACTCAACACTGCAAACTTAAAGGTATTACTGGTGATACCAGTGGAGCAAGTTGTCCTTCCCCGCCGGAGCAGTTCCATGTCCCCATTAGGAGGCAGGGATTCAAGGTGCTGTCCCTGGGCCCCGAGCCCGCCCCGTTACCTTGGACTGCACGTCGGCGTTGTGGTCGTTCTGCAGCAGCAGCGCCGCCGACTTGGTGTCGTCCTTCCTGGCGGCGATGTGCAGCGCCGGCAGCCGCACCTTGCCCTTGGTGTCGTTCTCCAGCAGGATGGCCACGGCCTGGTTGTGCCCCTGCTGCAGCGCCACAGCCAGAGGGGTGAAACCGTCCTGGGGGACAGGAAACGAGGGGTGCTCAGCACGGCCGACAGCCTCGGGGAGCCACGCCTTGCCCTTCGCACACGCGAGCTCGGGAAGCGCCTTCCCAGCTGTTTTCCACCTCTGCACTCCATCTCCAGGGACAAGACATTGGAGGTACAACATTTTAACTCTTTCAAACTCCCTCAAAAGGCTTTCAAACATTTCAAACGCTTTGAAAGATCTTTTACACTTCAAAGTAGACTTTCTTAAGTCGAGCGCAAGCAAAGGATCATTCTATAGCATCTCTATTACTTCTCATCTTAAAATGGGCCACAAAGCATATTTTTAGCAATTTTTTGGTAAATTTATTGAGCACTGAACAGTGCCAATGTGAAAAATATAGAGGGAAAACATTTCTGAATATCGCACATCTCTGCAAAGAGAAAGTGTGTTAAATGTGTCTGCTGCTGTTCCTATTCCAAGTTACACATGAACCATGAGTCAAGAAATCCAGATCATGTTTAGGAACATGATTTGGGAGGAAAACATCAGATTATTTTTATTTTTTGGAAAAGGAAAGATCAGAAAAATCTCTTTGCTTGTCATTCATGGTTTTAGCTTTGTTTCTAAATTAGTTTAAAATTGTCTTGCTCTTTCACAGGTGCCTGGGATGGACAGTGCTTTAAAATCCATGATAACATGATAGCAGCTTGCTCTCCTGGTTGAAGCACTGTGGGCTACCAGATATTTCATTCTGATTTCAAACTGAACCTCACTCTGGTCACGCATCCTCCCCAAGCACGGGTATGCTGTAACCATATGAGAGATGGGACAGCATTGCTTTGGAATAGGAATATGGAAAAATGAGAGAAGAATAAAGGCCAAGTTAGGAAGGAATGAGAGCTAACATATGCTGAAAGAAATATCTGAAGAATTGCCAAGGCAGTTTTTCCCCTTAGTAATCTAATAACTTTCTCTCCCTTTTGCGTCGAGCTGTGGTGCATTGTAACAGCGATACTGCTGTGGGTTCTGCCTGTAACACAGATTAAATTCTGTATAGTGAATTAAAAAAGGGGGAACAGCTGACAAAACAGCTGAACTGTAAAGATAATTCTGAGATTGGGGCTACATAAGGTGTTGAAATGGCTTAATGCATTTGCCTTTTGCCTCTGGGAACATGAGAACAAATCCCGGATTAGAGACACTGTGAAACTGAGCTCATCCTTACTCTCCTTTTTTATCTACACATATATAAGTGTGAGAGGAAATGAAATGCATCCAAAGGCAGTGCAAGTTTCAAGGCTTCAAAGACAAGTTCATCCATTTGATTTGCACCATTTCGTCCTGCAGCCTTCTCTAAAAGGGCACAACTCTTTCTGCATTCCCTCTCCTATTGCCTCTGGAAACCATGGCTGACCGAAGCTTGGGGAAAGCTTTTCATTTCCTCACCTCCCATGAGGAAGGCCAATCTTTGATGTTAAACAGAAGGTCCTTCTCCCTCTATTTCAGTGGCATCCCCAGTTCAGGCTGCCATCCCACCTTACCAAATGTACTGTTTCTCCATCCTATTCATCAGATGAACTCTGGGCATGTATGAAAGTCATGGTGGCTCAGGCCTTCCTTCAGGAACACTCACACAATCATGGAAACCATCACCTCAACAAGACCTGAACCTTAAACTGACCTAGTTAAGCAACAGAGGTCAAGAGCCTTTATTTTGGAAGCTATAGAGTGAAAACTGATCTTTCTGATGGCAGAAGACAGATTTGGAGTCACATTCAGAGTAGAAAAAAATTTTTTTTCCATCCCCTCTGCCTTTTTATATAAAATCAGACGATAGTGTGAGTTCTGTGGATGTCTGCATTTAAGCACAGGCCACATGAATCATAACTATCTTGGCCTCACAATTCCTGTAAACTGAATGAATTCCCAGGCAGCAGAAGTTACTGGGAGCTGGCTGCCAGCAGGTGACTGTGGACTCCTGAACATCCCCAGTTCCACCTGGCTCTTCACAAGGAGTGTGTTTCTGTCACGTTGCCTGGCAATCACATGGGATTTCATATTTCAGAAAGCTGACATGTAACGTGATCACCACATCTATGAGGGGATTATTTCAAGAGCTGTCATCAAATGGTACAGTATCCACTGAGAGAAGGGACAGTAAGACAGCTGTTAATACTAACAGGTTTGAAGGGAAGGAGAGGGAGCATAAATGCACCAGCATTTCATATTCATCCACTCGTAAAGGCAGTCCAGGAGGGGAATGTTTCTGGACAGGCTAGAGAAAACGATAAACATGAACGAAAGCTCTGACCAGAGAGGAGCTTCGCTATTTCTCTTGGCACATCAACAGAACAATCAGGAAGATGACACACTTTGCAGCACAAAGTCTGTTCACTTACCCCCTCAGCTTGGAATAAAGAACATTTGGCAGAAAGAGAGCAGGAGGAGGAAACAATGAGCACAGTCCTAATGACCAAGGAGTTTTCTCCATTGCCCCTAAACCCTCTCATATGCAGAAGGAAGCTTGTGGGATTCAGTTCCTCTTGAGATGGAATCTCCTCTCTCCAGCTTAGGTGTTTGCCCTGCTTGCACAGATGTTACTGCAACTTTACAATCGAGATCCCCAATTCATACCATCCTTCAGCCTATTTACACTCACGTGGTCCAGTGGTAGAAATAAAGTGTCCATGGAGAAGACAGAACACTGCCTGCCAAGCTCACTGATGCAATCCTTGTTAGCTGTTTGGTTTCCAGTTTACACTGGTCATGGCCAATAACAAATACTCACAAGTTACACCAAGTCGCAGGAGAGCTTCTGAATCAGCGTAACTTAGGGGAACAGCAGCAGGAGGTTGGAGTAGGTGACCTCCTAAATGGTTCTGTGAACCCAGCACCACTGAGAGCCTCATCGCTTCTGAACTCAACTGAAATCCCAAGACCCACGTGCTGGGTTAGTGGTCAGACTCAACCTTAGAGGTCTTTTCTGACCTAGACAACTCTGTGATTCTACAGCAGAGCTTGTCAAGAGCTACCTGCTGATACCAAGTGATACAGACAAGCCCTCTGGACACAGCCCACACAGTCCTGACTTCAAGTGATCTGAACACACAGGCAAAGAAAAATATGAGAAAACCTCTTTACCTCGGTAGCTGTGCTTTGGTTGGCTCCATTCTCCAGGAGATATTTCACCACCTCAATGTGGTTCTCTTGAGCTGCCATGTACAAAGGAGTAAAGCCATTCTAGAAAGAACACAGGAGAAAATAGTGTCATGTGGACAGGATATATACCAATAATGAACCACAAATAAATACACAGCATTTGTACTTTGTAACTGTGTAAAAAGAACAACCTTGTATTTTTCATTTAATACAGTCATGTTCAGTGCCATTCAAACCCACAGAACTCTCCATGCTTTCACACTCATTTTCTTCTGACATATTTTAAGGAAGCAATGAACACACTAATTATTAATATAGCTATTCCTTGCTCATAGTGGTCAGGGATGTAAAGCTGGCAATAAAGTTTTATGAAAGCTGACAGCAAAGCAAGAGTTTCCTCCATTTATTACATTTACTGAACCAAAGACGTCATCCCCTGGAGACCATGAAGTCCATACCTTCTGACAAGCTCAGAAGAGATGGCAAAGGCTTAACATCCTACATAAAATTTTGTAATACATAAAACATTGCAAATCATCCAGCATAAAGGAACCCAGCCTTCCAAAGGAACAACTGTATTTCTGACCGTACAGCAGGTTCAGCTATCATCTTATTAAAAACATACATTAAAATGAACCAAATTTATTTAAAGAATTTGCTCTGGATAAAACAGTAATTAAAAAAAATTATTCTAAGTCAATCAACCTACATTAGAAATGCAAGTTCTTTCTTCACAATAAAGCATTTTAATGCAAACATTTTTAACTAATTACCAAAAAATCTTGATGAAAGAAAGGCATGGAAGTGAGCTGTCTGCCTGATCAATAATTTACTTCTAAGAGTTTTTAGGATTTATACAAAGACCTTAGAAAAGTCTTCAGTATTCTGTAGATTACCATGTAATATAAGAGGACATAATCACCTATACTCTGGATTGAAATGTCATTTTTAACTAGAAAAGAAACCATAAACCAGACTTCAAACATGCAATTTATTAGGTTTTTTATTATCTTGTGTGCTATCACACTGAATGATGGGACTGCGCATTCACACAAGCAATCGGAATTAATACAAATACCATGATAACTAAACTACTTGCTTCAGAGAAGCAAGTATTATTCTTCTTATGAAACCTGCTGTGGAAACATTCCAGTAATTTCCTAATGAAATGAAATCCCATTTTTCAGTCACTAGATAATAAAGAGAGTGTAGAACTGATGTCTCTACAACCCCCCTCTGTTTACAAATGTAGAGGACTGTTCAGGCAATAAACACAATTTATGTCGCAGATGTCATATGATATCTGTCATACATGTTGTAGCAAGTCTTTTAATGCTGCTTTGCAGGTATTCCCGTTGATGATCTTGGGACATAGAATTAAAAAACTGTCCCCAGAAAACAATTAACAGCAGTTAAACGCCGAAATTGGGGGATGTATTTCGAGCGGCTTTGCAGAGGAGTCAGTTATTACCCAGTATTCTCAGAAATTACTCAAATGATTGACTCTGTGACTTAGTCACAGACAGCATGACCAACATAGTCTGGAAGTCCATCACACCACAGGATCATCATTTGAAATCCTGAACAAAAGAGCTGCAAAGTTATTTTAGTAGGGACAAATACAAGTTTCTGCAGTACTGCAGGAAAAATAAACTATGCACACAGGAAGCCGCAAGTTGGAAAATAATTCTGCAGAAGAGAGCCCTGAAGGTCACAGCAGTCTTCCAGAGACTGGTCACTGGTCAAGGAGCTCATTCTGCTGTAATAATGACAACTCTTGCACTGGCATAAAAATGTATCTCCTCAGGGAAGCTATCTTTCTTTGAGAAAAATCTAATAAATGGTGGTGGTTCTGGCTGGAAAGGGCAAAGTGAAGGAAAACAGTCTTTAAAGGGGAGGGTGAAGGTCTGTTCTGCATGATCATGATGACTAAAACAAAAAAGCACAGAGTTTACACAAGGCTGCTGCAGGGAAAATTCAGGTTAGACATCAAGAAAAGCCTCTTAACAATAAGGTCAGGCTGATGGGCAGCTTCCCTCCTCCTAAATCACTGCTAAAACCAGGCAGCACACTGGAAGCACAAAGAGCCAGCCTCTCCCATTTTTCCCCTCTGAGCAGGAGCTGGGGAGTCAGGGGCTCCCAGATGCTCCTCAGACAGCTCTTAATGGGGAGGGGGAGATTAGAGGTCCCATTGTAACATAAAATGAAGGAATGTTGTTCACTGAGTAATCGGGAAGGTGCAGGGAATTACCAAGCGGAGGCATGAGCTGGCAGAGGGAATTAGGAACAGACTGGGTTCTTTTCCATTGCAGCTGTAGGGAACAGCACAAAGGAACCTGCAGGTAACTGAGCTGGCTCACTGCTCTGGCTCTCCTTCCCACGCCGGAAAGAACCATCGTGGCAAACTACGAGGGATAACTAATAGTAATTTTCCACTCGCCTCATCAGCTTTTTAATGGTAAAGTCTAATCTTTCAAACGTAATACACACCATTTGTAAAATCCTTCTAGCTCGGAATATTACAAGGACCACGCCTGCTAAATTGGGCAACTATGACAATTTTCAAGCCACAGTAAATCAATTTGCTTAAAAGCTTTGAAGAATCTAATTTTTTTTAAGCAACACAAGTCCCTGGTTCTGGAACAGAACTAGGACAATAAATCCTGGATTAGCAGACTATAAACAACGCACACATGACTTTGTGACCTTTTAATACCCAGAAATGCTTAATATTTTTCTACACAGAGATCCAGAAGAATGACCATTCTATCATACCTGCACTATAATCATACCTGAAACTACAGCAATTAGGGGAAAGAAAATTCTTGCACATAAAGTCATAGTCTCTTTGTCTTTCTTCAGGCTTTATTTATTGTCTAAAACACTGTATATATTTTGTTGAAATCTGGCTCATTTTAGGAATGACAATATTCTAAGGTCTATATGCAAAACTGCCTTTATCAGACATGCTGGAAAAGATTCCCCTGAATTTCTCCCTCTGGCAAGGTCAAGCCTGACTTTGTCTGCTGGCAAGGAGAAGTCTGCTTTCTCAATCTGCTTTCAGCGAAGCTCTGGTTTCAGAGCTCCTAATTGCAGTGTCCCCAACTGCAAGAGTCCTGGCCCTGAGCCAGGAAACTCCTATTTTAGGATTCCCAATATGCCTGCTTTCCTTGGCAGAGCTGTGCGCAGTGGGATAACATGCTAGTCCTGCTGGAGCTCTTCCTCCTCCCCTGGCCACTGGACCCCAGGTGTTCCATCCTCCTCCCACTCCACATGGTTTCTGTGATGTGTCTCTATGTCTGTCTCCTCCACAGTGTTTCTCTCTCTCTCAGCCAGTCCTGCACCAGAATGGAAATGCCCACACACAAGCAGATCCTTCCCTTCATCTCTTTTCCTTTAATCTAAAATCCCCTTTCCAGTTTCTCATCTTTTAGTTGTCAAAAGCTATACACCAATGCTTTAGCTCTCTGTTCTGCTCCTAGAGATATTTCAAAGCTCAAAATCCCATAGCTCCCCAAGAAAAAGTTTTCCCTTGACTTTTCTTTCACTGTCCCAAAGTGTCTCCTGCTGTATCCATGACATACTGGGAAATTATTCTCCAGAGAGACTGACCTCTCCCCTTAACATGTGGAATGGGACTCAGTAAGTTTATTGGGCCAGTGGTGGGCACTTTTTGTTTCAATAAATCTCCCTTCAGTTTATGATCTCATAATATGCAGAATTAAAGGAAGAATAACTGTGACCTGGAAGAGCAGAAATGCACTACATTTATCTTGCCTGTAAAGCCCAGCTGTGCAATCATGCTATGTCTGTATGTTTAGATTTGGTGCATCATCTGAAAAATCGAAATTAATTGTGTAATGATATATAACATTCATTTCCAAACGATGGTTTCATCAGAGTATTCATGGTAAGGAAGGAATACTGCAATTTCATTACCCCCACAAATGTGTACTGCAAGATGTTTACAGCTATAATATAAAGTCAGAATGAGAAATTATCACTAAACAGAGTATATTTCATACTCCATTCTTTCTACTACATTCACTGATTTACTGGCTAATTGGAGAAAATGAGTAGCTCTCAAATGATTCTTCAAGTTATTAATGCAAATTGGCAAGTCTATATATGACTCAGAATTTGTATCATTAAATTGTGCCCGAGCCCTAATGAAGAACACAGGCTGAAGAACCAGAAGGATTATTAGAGTATTGAGAAAATCATGCAGTTCTATAGCTTCGTGGAGGTTTCTTTCATGGCAGGCTTTCAAAGAATTAAGGTTCATCTTTGCACACAATACTGAACTGCCAGTTGTGGACTTTAGTGTCCATATGCCTATAGCATCCATATACCTTATCTGCATACATATACATATATATATATATGAATATATATCCTTTGTTTCATACTGATAAGGAAAAGAGAGAAAATAGAGATATAGAATCTCTACATTTTGCGTATTTGAAGAGGATTCATGAGAGTTAGCAATGTATCCTTTGACTAAATAGTTAACATAAACCCAGATGAACGTAACTATTTTACTTTATAGGCATCCAGAACTGTTCAAGACTGTACTGGATGACAGAGATGACCAGGAAGGGCAAGAAAACTGGAACCTCGTGCAATGGTTTACATACAAATGCTCATATCTACTTCGTTTTACTCAATAAAAACAGATATTGACATGAAGGATAAGACAAGAATGAGACAAGCTTAGATTATTCATCAAACAGCTCACATACATTAGAAAATCTGTGTGAGTCACGGTCATGTGCTAAAATACTGTTTTATGCAGTAAGATCATCATCAGTCGGGGGCCTTCAAGTTCAAGACCTGTTTCAGAGATTTTTGCGTTCTTCAGAATATTGCTCAACTTCAACATGAACAGTAAGTTCCTGATCTAAATCTTTATTTAGCAACAGACAATTCATCTTCCTGTTTTCCCTGTTTTCCACCAGTACCAGTCTAAATCAGTGACACCTACACATCACCTTAACAGTTCTACCTGCAGGCGTCGTTTCCCTCATCCCAGTTGCCAGGAACCTCTACAGGAGAGGAAATAACTCCAGCAAAGGAGAATGCAGGGAAGGAAAAGAACAGAGGCAATGGGCACAAAGTGAGCATAAGGAAACACTTCTTTACTGGAAGGGGGACCAAGCACTGGCACAGGTCACCCAGAGAGGCTGTGGGGTGTCCATCCTGGGAAATACTAAAAACCAGGACATGCTCCTGGGCAGCCAGCTGTGGGTGACCTTGCTTGAGCAGAGTGGGGGCAAGATGAGCCCAAGAGGTGTCTTCCATCTTCAGCCCTTCTGCGACTCAGTGAAAAATCCTCTAACAATTCGAGCAATAAACTAACTGTAACCAATGAAATACGGAGTGACAAAGAAATGCAATCTGCAAGCTAAATTCAAAGTACACATCTTGATAGAACCATCAATATCACAATTCTGGGAACTTTGCTCAGTGCATTACGCTCAGAGCATTATTTTCAGCCAGTCTATAAATAAACTCTTCATAAGAGGATTGTATCCAAGCAGGAGAGATTCTCTGTATAAAAGGGTGAATTAAGGATAGATCAAGGTACCTATGCTAATTTTTAAAAGTATCTTTCTTGTTGCTCTCAGCTTACAACAAAATCCAGGATTTTTACACAGTAGTAACTCTAACAGTTATTCACCTTCGTATTTCTTTTTCATTAAAATATATTTTCCATTAAACAGATAATCCATACTTTTTCATTTAAAAAAATCTCATAAATAATTGAACTATGACATCTACATTTACATTCAATCTAACAGCAACTGTGAAATTAGAGAAGATAAGGGTATAAGATAAAGAGATAAGATAAAGGGAAATTCATATAATTTAATTTTAAGGTGCCTAAGGAATCTCTCTTTGCCATACAGTCAACAGAAAGTGGGCTACTTGGAAGAAAGATTGGGAATATTCAAATCAAGACCGCCTATATCCACACTATAAGATTCAGTAAAAACACCTTTTAGACACATCCACAATCAAATGAAATACCGTGGATTTCTGATGAAAGCACCACATGTTTTCTGAGCAGAATCTTTCTTCCATACTTCCAAGCGAGCAGTACCTTATATATTCACTTGCCTGGGCTATCATTTCCTTTTATAACACAGCTGAAGAGTGCTAGTAAGGATGACACAGATTAGATGTAAGTATTTGTGCACATAGAAATGCTGGATGTAGAGTAGCACACCCTAAGGGGAAAGCAAGCTACTGTACTCTGACCTGCTGTAAAATTCCCCAGCAAGTGTCAGCCAATCATTTAGGTGACAATTCCTGCATCCATCACACATGGCAGATGCTGAGGCCCACAGAGTCCCACAGATTCAAGATGAGAAGAGTACCCAGGAACAAGAAAAGAATTAGCAGATTTAGGGAGGCTGGTCCCTAAACTGGTCCAAAAAATTAAACGAAAACAGAAAAAAAAAAAAAAAAGAAGAGTATTTACTTGTTTGAGACAAGAGATTATAAACTAACTTGCAATAAATACTTTTTTTTAAAATGTAGTGACACAGAAGCCTACACTGAAAATAGCGCCACCCCTTCAGCTGTCCCACTAATTCCCTAGCAATATAAATAGTGTTTGCCACTCTATACTTACACCACAGCAATAATGACAAAGACTATGGATAAATGATGCTGCCTGGGCTGTGATAAACTTGGCAGGTTCATTCATGAGATATCATCCAGGACTCCAAGAGCAGCACTATGCATATGACACCTGCTGCCTCCCCACTCCAAGAGCCCTCTCTTGGGAAGTGTGAGTCGAAGTCACTTCCGAGCTCAGATGCCGAATTTAAAGAGCACAAATATTCTATTTCAGCAGCTTCAAGCATCACAATTTTTTTCCTCAAGAACAGCAAAGTAATAACAGGGTCTGAAACACAGCCAGGCAGAAATGAAGATGTTCCATGCTCTGGAGATGGCATTTTACACCAAGGGAGCCTGTAACAGAAACGGAGCTGATGGAGAATAATGGGAAGAGAACAGATTGGTCATGCCCAAGAAGACATCACCTTGATACTGGGCATAGGCGAGGGTCCAAAGGCCTAGACAGGGAAGAGTTTCAGGTTTGAATCTGGGCACTCATCCAAATCTGAATTTGGAGTTTGCCTTTCAAAACAGGGCAAGAGAAAAGTAGTCCTGAAAACATCCATTTATTTTGTGTGGCTGAGGGCTAGAAGGAAGACAATATTGTGTTAAAACCAAAAAAAAAGATGTTTCTATTTGTTTGGTTGTGGCTCAGTCATCCCTACACTCAGAGATACACATGGCTAATATTTGCACTGACTAGTTCTCACAGTCACCACTGCAGCATCCCAGCAGGTGAGAAATACGGTGTGTTGGTCCAGTAAGCCCTTACCCTTTCATCTGGCATGTTGAGCTCCTGCAGCCCCCTAAAGCTTATATATCTTAAGAATAAGTATTATTGATCAAAAAAACCACTTCTTGTTTCAATCAGAATCTTGTCCTTTTATAGCACTTCTACAGTAAAATGAACTTAGACATATACTGCAAATATTTTCAGTTTGTTTTCAATCTTTGTTGGTTGAAATACTTGTTTTTTTTCATCCTTCTTAATGTATTACTTCTGTTTACATTTCTCAAAATCCATATAATCCTCCAGAAGGCATTTCTTCCCTTTTTTCCCTTCCAGTGAACAAATAATGGGCCTGACCCTTTATTACATTAGCAATGACAAACTGTAGCTAAACGACTCCTCTTGATACACAGCAGCTAAAAATCTGCCGCTCTAAATATATTGATTGAGCAGAAAGACCAGTTGGTGGAATTAAAACCTTTTGTCATAATGGAGCAGCAAATGCTCTGCAAAATGTGCTCCATTCCAAAGGTTAGATTATCCTTACAACCCATGGCGGGAGCAATCCCTGGTAAAGCAAATCCTAGGGCATCCTGAGAGAGACAAGCTGATCACTTCTCTGAGATTCACCTAAATCCTCACTTTACGTTTGTGGTAACATGGAATGTGGACATTAAAGGAGCTCTTATTGTTTCTTCTGGGAGCATGCATTGGGGTTGGAAATGTGCTGCTCTAAGGATTGCTTCCATCTGATGAGAAGTCTGGGTAAGAATGCTCGAGCAGTCACAATAGCATCTCCTGTGTGTTGACCTATGAAGTGGTGGCCATAACAGGGGCATATTGAAGCAAAAAATATTTCTTGGCTAATGTGTTCCCAATGCGCTTAGAGCAGGATGTCGAGGAAAGGAAACCGGAGGGCTTTTAAATAACAAAATCAGCTTGGGGGAGGACTGATTTATCTAATCCTTGTTCTCTCTATCTGGGTCACTTTAAATAATCTGATGATTAAAAGGTAGCTCCTCCTTTCGTGAGGGCCCCTAAACAAAGCAGTGGTCAAAATGTAACCTGCGCTATTGGGCAACACATTCCGTTGTAAACTCAGTGGCAGGAATTCTAAAATTGAAGGGAATCACTTCTTTCTTAGGTGGCTCCAGGGTATGACAGTTCTCTTACAGTTCCCAAACAGGAGCAGATTGTATTTACTCATTTCGCCTTCTACTTTTAGCTTTCTACCTCAACCACATGGCATTTGACAAAGTGCCTCATCCTAGGAGGTGTGACTGTCTACAGGAGGCTTTTCTTGACCTTGTCTGGAATGGAGGAATGTCAGGATGGATCCATTCCCTACGGAAGGCATGGTCAGGGCAGCTCAGCATCATTGCTGCAGGGACAGTCTACAGGTACACTCACTTATTAGGATTACTGCAGTCAGGCTATCAGCACATTTGGAAGACTGATTTCCAGTTATTGGACATCTCTGATGCCTCTACATGAGTCAGATGGTCCAGGATGACTTAAAGAGAAAGTAACACGGACAAAAAGTAATTTATTAGAGGAAAGGGTTGGACTGACTAAATCTTCCACCTGGTGATATTTCTTCCACCTTGGAAAAAAATCAAGAACTCACATAAAAATTCCTAATATGTCCAAAATGTAGATCTCATTGGGAGGAAGAGCACAAAAAATAGTTACTTTTCTAAGGCACAAGCAACAGCTAAGAATAGGTTTGGGGTAAAGAGATGATGCAGCTATGAAAGAAGGGTAACACTGGGCTCAGTGCAAATGTGTGATGGGGGCATGGGTGCGGCTGGATGTGACAGAAATGAGTGGCTAATTCCACTTCCATGGGTCTGGTCTGACAGGACATTCCAATGCTCCCTGAAGACTTCACCTGTTTCCCACTGAAATTCAGAAGTACCTAGAGGATCACCCATCCAAGTGAATACATAGTACAGCAGATGGTATCAGTCCATGGGATGGACCTTGTTCCATTCTGCAAGGAAATACAAAGCTCAAAGGAACAGCTTGGAACATCCCAGTGGATCCATTACCCACTGTGCATTCTTGTTCATGCCATCCCTTCATTATCATCAAGTGCAGCCAGGTCAGATCTACACGGGACCAAAATCATGGTCAAATCAAGGAGAGAAATTGCAGAAATCAAGTTTTCACCTGATGATATCTGTCTAGATTTGCTCACTGAACTATGAGTGGAGCCAACCAAGAGAAGGGTTTACAGATACTCATTATATAAATATATTTACTATTTAATATTTGTAGCAAAAGACGCTTCTAACTAAGCCAAAAAATTCCACGCTTGTCCAGTTCTACGTGGAAATATGCCAAGAAATAGCAGCAACTTGTAAATCTTTGGCTATCATGGGTGTGCCCTCATCCCAGCCTTTGCCTGAAACACACTCTGGGAAGACGTGAGCTCTCAAACTGCACACAGGCAACTGGAAGTGGAGTCATTCAATTAGTAATCACTGTGCAATTAGACTTTGTATCAAAATAGAAATTACTTTTCTCAAAATAGCACTGATGACATGTTAGCTCAAAAGGAAGAAAGTTTTTAAAAGAGGAAGATGAACAAAATAACAGCTCTGAAGGCTAACATGAAACTGAAGGGCAAAGCAAAGTAATCTAATAGAAATCCAAAACCTATAAAATCCGAGCCCAGAACGCTTAACAGCCTCAGATAGCACAGATGGAGTTTGTAATCCCAGTGGTTACAGTGGGTTTAATAGCATTTTCTGAGATAATTCTGTTATTTTGCTGTTGCAAGGAACTGGAAAAGGAGTGTGGTGTTTCAGATGTCATTGCTTGTAAGTTTTGATAAAAACCAGGGTTTTTATGCAATTTAATGGAGAAAATGAAAGGAAAAACAATAAAGTGAACAAGCTGGCATTGCAACTACTGCTTTATTTACCAGTTCACCAACAGAGAAGGAATTTTGTCACTATGGGAAATTGTCATCACTGAAAATGAGAACAGCCTTGACAGGTACTGAATTCTTTAAAGAGGAAATGATGGATCAACCGGAGTAACTCTCCTGGCATTAAATCACTATCAGCAAATGGCATTTCACAGGGGCCTAAAAAAGTGTGAAATAACAGAGATACCAAGGAGAAGATGTAATATTCCCTCAATAGCAGCAACTGCTATTTAAGGGTGACAAAATGGCACCTATCATTAAAAGCGAAATTGAGGGAAAATATAAGAATGAGAAGTTGAGCATTTCAGTTGTAATTTCTCACTTTTGTATTCCATTTTACCTTGTATTTGTATTTTTGTTCATTTCTCACTTTCTCGATTAAGCTCTTTCCTGATTTGATTTTTTTCTCCTTTTTTTCATCAGTGACATGTTTCTAGATTTAAAAACCTTACTAACTGAGAACTCATGCAGAATCTGTTCAGTCATTCTTTTTCCCTTTTTCTAACTCCATATTTTTCTTTTTTGACCAGCTGTAGTTAGGTATGCTTGAAGCTTTCTTCATCTGTTATCATAAATCATGTGGCTATTCTTTATTAATTTTGGAGTTTCTAGTTTTTTTCTCTACCATTTGTTTTCTATGCTATGTGATTGTTGACATGGCAATGCAACCTTAAGCAGAAAGGCAACATTCATCAGCTTCATTCCATTCATGGAGCATAAAAAAGTTACTTTACAATTAAGGGACACCTTCCACTGGAATGTCTCCTCTGGCAGCGGCAGCAAGAGCCTCTGAACATTTCCTGTCAGAAGCAGCTATTACCCATCTCATTCACCCCCTCTGGAAAAGCACAGCAGGCCAGAAAGACACAACCCAAAGGCCCCAAAGCTGGATGACACCACACTAAGGACTCAAGCTCCCAGTCAAGTCAACAGGACTTGTTTAATTAAGACAACAAGGCACAAATGCTGGACATCTGTAACCCAGCAGTTCCAATCCATCCTGCCTGGAGGCAACCAGTGAGCACTAATGGGGAAAATGTCCTCCATCAGATTAACTCAATTAAGTCAAATAGCAAAGGCCTGTTACAGCTCTCTGCACATTACACACAGCATCCAATGAGAACAATAAATGTGTTTAAAACTAGAATATTATATAAAGTAATACCTGTGAAAACATTTTTAAATTCTAATTGTTGGATTTTTTTGATTTAGAAAACCTCACTTATTTTTTCAGCCTAAGAAAAAACCTTTACAAAGACTTTTTGAGGAATAATGCTTCATGAAAGTATTATTTTTTACAATTATTTCTCTTACCAAGCTCAAAACATTAAAGACTTTTTTATCTTCTAATACACATGAAAAGGCTGATAAATGTATGAAGAAATCATCCAGCTTGTTCATTATGAAAGGAGTTTGCTAAATTTTTGAACAAAAGAATTTCATTTCTTATTTTTAATGTGAGTAGAGCATGGCTAGCAACTGACCATCAGCTGTCCTGAGAGAGCTCTTCAGGGCAAAAAAGCATAATAAAAAATATATATTTTAAATCTTGGAGTCAGACAACGTAAAGTTTTTTTCTATTTATTTCTCTTGTCTTAAAACGTGCTAAAGGTACAGACAAACATTCATTTTGTAAAGCCACTTGTTCATATCCTGCTCTCTACTTACTTTATCCTGTCCATGGTGAATTTGTAACAAAAACAACAGGAAACCCTCCAGGTCCCAGTTCCCAGGTCTGGGCAAGCAAGGTGTGGAGCTAGTGGTAGGAATATTTAAATTTTTTGAGGATTTCACCAGCACTTCAGAAAGATGCAGCTTCTTTATCATCCATACCATCTGTTCAGTCCCTTACAGCTACAGACAGTTGCTATAATTAAGGCAGCATTTACAAACACTGATCAAATTATTTATTTGATAAATTGCTCTTAATCCTAATCAAAGGAAATCACAGGTAGGGGACATCACCCTGTCCTCTGGTGTGTTTTGGAAGACCAGACAAGTTTCCTGTCCATGGAAATAAGAAGGCAGTTTTTACACTTGGTTTTCCTGCCAGGACAAGTGATTTTCCCCAGTTCAAATGTACATTGCAAACTTCTGATTGAAATTCTTTCTGATCACATAAGGAAGGTGTTTGGAAGCCTGGAGTAAGTTATCTGCAAACTTTTAGCCAAAAAATAACCACAAAAAGCAATTGTACAAATTAAGCCCTTGAGAAATCATCTTCATTACTGCTCACTAAATACCAGTCAAATATCATATTTATACACTTGGAAATATTTTAGGAATTCCTAATGTGCTTCAATAAATTGCTTCAGAAATTTTTCAGTCACCAACAATACAAGTTCCTGTATCACACAATGAGCATACAATGACGTCAATTCAGTATTTACTTTTATTCTACTTACCAAAGAATGTCTCAATTTGCTTGATTTGTGAGGGGTGGATGTTCAGAAGCAGTGTCTACTATCTCAGATCTATCTTATAAAAGCTCACCAAATAACTTCTAGAAGTGAGAAGGGAAAAGAGCATCATTCATACCTGAGATTGTGCATTAATATTGGCTCCTTCCTTCACGAGAACTTTGACAACTTCAGCTTGTCCTGCTAAGGATGCGATGTGCAGAGCTGTGTTCCCTTTCTGTTAGAGGGAGGTGGAAAATCAAGTGATTAACCTTTTTCGGGAACCCTTTCAATCAGCAGTTTTTATAGCATTCAGGTGCACATGCCTGCCTGTGGAAAGGCTGAAGGAAAAAAAACTTATCCCACAGGTGTTTCTTCCATTGTGCCCAGAGGTGAAAAGATTACAGATATGATCAAGTCAGTTATGGATTTTCACAGATTTGAAAAGATCTACTACTTGGAGCTATACTAATTCTCCCTAAAATATAGAGGACCTGTCACGGGAAACAAGGAAAATCTGGCATTACAAAAAAGACTTCTAATGCTTCCCCTGTATTACAGTACAAATTATATTTTCCTCTTCATTTACTCCCAGTGAGCTTCAGCAAAGAAGGCTCCCCAGCCATAACAGAAATAACAGTTTAAATATCAGTGCAGTATTTATATTATTCTCTTATTTTGTTCTTCTTTGAGTTTTTTTCTGTATTTCTCATATGTACTGAATAAACTTACAGGCATGCATGAATTACCTTAGTGGCAGAATCCACAGCTGAACCTCTTTCCAGCAATTCCTGTACCAGTCCCACGTGGCCCTCTTTGGCTGCCAGGTGCAGAGCATTGAGTCCATTCTGTAAGCACAAGGGCCAGATCCATTACAAATATCAGATACACATTCCTACCTCACCCTGGGATAAGGAGAAGATTAGGAGTTGGAATACTATTACATCTCTTAGCTGACTGTCTACATAAGTCAGATACTTTGGACATGGCTATGTCCAAAGAGCTGAGGCTCTGTGGAACAAACTCCCGCAGTAGCATTTTTCTAATAGTAACAAATGCATCAAAACAAACTGCATTTTGTGAGAAAAGATTCCTTATTTTCTATAGCTTCCCACTTCCATGGACTACTACCTTGGGCATCTCCATGGAGCCCTGTATTTCAAAACTTGAGTGTGTTTCTGCCTCACTTTACTGTAACCTTATCCAGCCCTACTGAGGTTTTATCAATACTGAGAAATCACAGGACTTAGCCAAATTTACACAGGATATGTCTACTCAAGCAGGGTTATTCCATGCTGATGTAGCTGTCCTGAACCCTGGTGTCTCCTCTGGATAACTGGTATCAAATAGAAACCCAAAAGCGCAAATAAGCCAAAATGGTTGTTGATCACTTTTGACTTCCAAACTGGTCCTTGATCTGGTACCTCTGCTGGTGTCTGATGAGCAAGTCTTCACTAAACTTTGACATTTTGTAACCTCAGTCAAAAAGAAAAATAAAATTAATGAAATAAGAGCAAAGACTGTTGAAAAGATAACCTAAGAAAGTCAGCATCTAAATCCTCTCCACACTAAACAGGAACAGGATACTTTATCTCATATAAATTCCTGCCATAGAAACTTGATCTCCTTCCTAGTATCCCCATTCCATTGAAGGAAAAAAATAAAATTGCAGTCTATTGTAGCTGAATTGCCAACCTGTTTTTCACAATCCTAAGGTATTTTTCATGCTACATCAGGCAGGTGACAGCGACAAATACTGCCATTCCCTCCAGCATTCTCCTGGTTTCCATATTGCAGGCATCGGGAGCAATACTCAGGTATTTGAGTAACCAGCAGCAAATTCAGCACTGTGTAATTTTTATCACTTTCCTTGTCTCTGAGCAGTTCAGAGTCACTTCAATTGTGAAATAAACAAGCAACTTTCTGGCTTTTATTTGTCCATTCTCAGAGGCTGTTCACGCCTGTAATTCCCATTGGGATTTTAAAGCACTTAGCACTTCACAGAAGGCACTTGATGGGAGTGGGTCCAATGGCTTCAGACACAGCAATCCAAATGCATTTGTGCACTAACTCCATTTAATTCCACATCCATGTAAGCAGCACAGGCAGATTTTGTGGTCAAATTCCGAAGTGGAACTATGAGGAAAGCAAAGGAACTAAAAGGCTGCAGTCACAGGCTGCCAAAAGCAGAGGAACACCCTTCTGTGGCCTGGCAGTTAGGAAATGTTAATGAGAAACGTGGTTTCAACCCCATTATGTGGCAAAAGCTGCAGCAACCAGAACATCCTTATTCCAGAGAAAACACTCTTACTGTGGAGCTGCAGGGTCCAGGGGTAGCAGTAGTGCTATGCCCTGGTCAAGGATAAATCCTTAGCCAAAAATATGTGGTGAGGTTGACCATAATCACCAGGATGAGGAATACTGCACATGTCAGGGAACACTTTGCAGGCTGAATATGTTTCAGAAAGCTCTGATCTGTCTTGGTTTCTAATCTCAGCTGAGTATCAACTAACCATAATTACTACCTACAGTGGCTGAGAGCTTTGAAATAGTATTTTGTGGAGAAACACACAGTGTTCTCCTCACTGTTTAAGAACAAAGATTTGTTCTCATATCTGATCCTGCAGATTCTGTCATCAACACTTTCCTTGGGAATATGAAGGGCAGCTTGTCCTCCCCACAGTGTACACAGCTGATGTATTGCTGTGACATGTTATTAACCTTCTTCAGTCTTTGGGAACAAAGCCCGCAAACAGCAGAAAAATTGCGAAATTCACGGCCCATGAACACCTCTGATTGCAAAAGGATGAGGATAAGCTTCTGTTTTAGTTTACCATGTGCCAAAATATGGAGAGAGCAAGGCTTGTCACAGTGCTTAATCTCTTAAAATACTTTTACTCCTTCCTCTGAGACACGTATCTTCTGATGCCACGTTAAGCAACTAAAAGTTGATATTGCTGCATAGATTGAGTTTCTTTGCAACACAGGACTTCTCTTTAATTCATTAAAACATGAGCAAAATTAATAGTTGAGGTCCGGTAAAAAGCTTACAGGAAGAAACTCTAGCTTAAAAATAGTACTACAGACATTCAAATCCCAAAATTCCTTAAATAAAGCAAGCTGGGGTAAGCAGTAGCAAGCCCTGCACTTTAAATGCTGAGGGCCAGCAGAACTGAAGCCTTAAAGCAACTTTTGTTCTGTTTCTCCCTAATCAGAACCAACGCTGCAATTATTTCCCAGCCCACGTGGCTGATCCCTGCTACTTCTGATGATGGAATCTCAGATTTAATCAATGCAACTCCTCCGTTTCTGTCAAATGGATTTTTGTAGTTCAGAACAACAAAGGTTTCTGACACGTCCCTTTTTCTCTCCCATGCCCACCAAAAAGTTGGGGAGGGTGAAATTAGTTGTCTGCTAAGCAAAACTGTGCAGCGTAAGGACAAAGCCTGCATATGCCATAGCTGCCATTCTTTTGGAGGCTCCTTGGTAATTTTAACTCTCATACAATGACATAATACTAAGCCTTCCAAGCTGGTTCTTGTTTCCAAGTGTTTCCCTGCAGGGTCCGATTCCCACAATTCTTTCTCCTCTACCACTGAGGCAGAGACGTCAATGCTTTGTATCCCATGGAGTGCTGCAAACTTGTTCACGTACCACTGACTGCTCATAGCACTTCCTACAGTGCCACCCTAGGTATTTTCACCACATTGGAAAAGTCCAGGGATTTCTTGGACATCCTAAAAATGACCAGCCTTTTTAAAGCTGGTCACTTCAAAGCCAGTCACTTGTTCCATCTAAGACAGGCACCATCACTGCTCTTGTCTGGAAATCACTCAGACAAGTCTCTGCTACCTCTGCCTTTGTATTCATTTGCCTCATGGAGCGATCCTCATGGAATGGAAGCTCTTTCATCACTGCCTGGTTCAGCATCAATCCTGCTGTGCCATTTACTCCTTCTGGGACATCACCCAGATCCAACAGCTTCTCCTATCCCCTCCAAACCGTATTGTGCCAAAGCAAACTGACACCATGGCAAAGAAGCATCTTGGCAGAGCACCAGATCCACCTGTAGTTCAAAGGACATTCTAAATCGGCCAAGTCAGCACTCTTTGGGCTTTTACACCCTTCCCTCTAAGCTCAGCTCTAAGTGACAGGTACAGACAATAACCTGGCAGTCCTAGAAAGCTCGGTCCACCTTCTGCTGGTGAGACTTAGTGAGGATGGTAAAGAACATAAAAACGTAGAGATGGGGGAAAGAAAGTGTTTGAGGGAAGTGGGGAAAAAATTCTATCATAACAACCCAATAGCAAAGCATAACTTCAAAACACAATGAAAATTAAAAAGCTTTTATGACTAACTCTGTATAGTGGTGCTAACTCCTCTTGCCAGCAGAGGCAGAAACTAAAAGCAGTATCATAGTCTTTGTTAAACTCAAATACTTTTCTCTCTTTAATAGATGGCTCTGCAAAGTCTCTCCTCTGAATAAATCTCTTGGGGAAGTAAAAAGCACATGTGGCAACCTCTTTTCAAGAAAGATTTGGGAAAGGGCACATTAGAGGGCTGGGTATGGCGTTCTGACGTCCAAAGGCTTGTGAAAGTTTTTCCTAAAAATATCACAAAGAAATTAAGTGGACGGTGTGAAAAAAGAAAAATATTACCAGGTTATGAAAAGTCTTCATTTATGTTGCTTTATAGTCTAGGAAGTCAAGAAATTGAATTAACCTCCTGAGTGACATCAAATGTGGTGCTGCCGACCCCATTATGCTACAGTGCCCCTTCAGACTGTAGCTGGCACTGCTGGGAGAGGCAGTGCCTTTCTGTTGGGAGGGAGGGAGGAGTTAACGGCTGTGCTCTGTCTCGCTGTCACTGAAGGAATAGACACCAATCAAATATAAAGGAAGCCAACAAAACAAGAGCAGAAGCTAAAGTGACAGAAATTCAAAAAGCCTTGGAGCTGGAGGCCACCAAAACTACCTAATATTTGAACGCTGTTCTATTCAAGGCATTAGATTTCACAGAGAAACACACAAGACCTTTCCGCAGCAAATGATCAAGGCTGTTGCATTTTTCCTTCCAGGACGTCACCCTGAAAACTGACAGGTCTCCAAAGACAAGATGGAACAATGTTACTCTAGGTTGCCTTTGGATCCCCAATTCAGTTTGGGCAGGCAGCAGACGAACTCTCAGAATGGTCTGACTTTGGGGTCTAACTCCTGCTGGAACCTTGGGCTGCACTAACGCACAGTGTAAGATTTAAGTTTGTTTTGCTAATCAACATTTTGAACATGATGCAGAAGCAAGTTGTTTTCTCTTGCTACATAAACCAGAAACAATAACCACATCCTAAAAATCTACATTTGTATCAGGAAAAACAGCTTTAAAGGAAACAGAGATTTCCAATGACTATTAGTTATCCATCCTAAAAAATACCAGGAACTGGATTTTTTTAAGAGACGCTTCATCAAACAGGGGAATTTTGTCCCCTGACATTTCTAATTCTCTTCAGAAATAAACGGAATTGATTTACGGTTTTCAGAACAGATGACAGTGATTGAATTCATATTAAAGTAAGTAATTCCATTATAAGCAAACTTGTTATGAAGGTAACATTCAATGAAGCATATTTAAGTAATAATTAATTAATAACTATATAATCGTATTGTTAACTACTCTTTCAGTTCAGTATATCCAGAAACATTAAGCACCATCATATTTTGACAACAGTTACATTGGGAAAATACTCTGATTATCTATAAAGACATATCACTCTGAAAATCCAGGATCTGAGAGAAAAACATTGAAACTGCAGAAAGAATCTCCTGATGTTCTCTCCATTCAGGAAAGCTTATATTTAACATTATGTATGGTTTTCTCAGATGGGATCTAGTCTAAAAACAGCATTATACTGAGAAAAAATACCCTGCACATACAGGGCTTCATTTTTAAAAGAGCATTGAGATATCTCACTCTTAAAAATAAAATACACCCCTGCATTTTGCACAGACTATGTCTGCTTCTCCCCTTATACAGCTGGAACACAATGACATGGACACCCCCGAGGAGGAGGAGGAGAAGGAGGAGTAATAACCTGAAGGCTGCAGTAGCAGCTGTCATGGCTTACTCAACATTCCCTGACCTCTAGCAGACAGAGTCTGCTCCCACTCCCAATAAAATTTACAATACACCAGTGATGTTTAATCAGTAGAAGCACTGAGGGTCTTAGTTCTCAAAACTCTTGGTAAGCAATTTTAAATGGCACCAGAAGTGGGGTCTGAAGTGCTTGGTTCTGCTCAGCGGATGGTGAAAGCTCTGATCTCACCTACACAGTGCAAGAGGAGCTTTGTCACCAGCTGCAGGTGGGAAGCACTTTCCACAGTAGAAAAATGTGCAGCAACCTTTGTCATATTCCTCTCGTAACCAGCAAGAGAATATGAACACTGGGAAGAAACCCTGTAATGTTCCTAAGTAATTATCATATTAACTGTGCTCTGTCCTGAGGGAGAATCTCTTTGTTAATGTTGGTGCTTATAATAAAGATGGAAAACTTGCTGGATCTATTTGAACATAAGAACTTGAACACAGAACTTAAACATAGCTTTACTCTCCCCTAACTGGGCAACTCCAAGTTTGCCAGGTCATGTCACATATAACTCAGGAAGTTTTTCCTTGACAGTCTTTTAAAAGAAACCTTCTCCCAGACAGTAAGACAAGAACCATTCTGTATCTTGACAATAAGCAGAACATGAAAAGCCCCAGCTCTCATCCTCCTCATCATTAAATTCCTTGGCACAGTCAACAGATCCGCTCTCATTCCTGTGCCCTAGCTTCCATTTGACACATGCCTACTTTATTTATCTGCAGCTTTCCTTCAGCCAAAAAGGTGATGGCTCCAAATACTTTAGATTATGTCACTTCTTATTCTTCCATTTACTCTTTATTTCCCCAAAATAAATAGTGGTCACAATTCTGGGGTATGACTTCCAAACGGCACAGCCATTGCCCCGTTAGTGGTCACTTTGGTCAAATCCGGCTAAGAATTAGGAGAAAGCTGGGCACCATAAAACCTGTTCTGTCAAATTCCCCATGAAAGAAACTGCAGTGATTTCACTAGAAAGGCAAGACACTTCTCAGAACTGATGCAGACACTTATTTGCATATTTATTTTAAGTCACAGTTAGAGCCTTATTAAATTTGATGGTTCTAGTCACTTAAATAAACGTTGCAAATGGAGGTCCCTAAGCTATGAAGCCAAAGTAATTGGATTTCTATGACAGACCCACAAAAGAGCCAAGCCAAAACACTCTATCACATTACAGTCACATCAATGGTGAAACTTTAACAGTGTATTTTCACAGCAGTAATAACTTTCCTGAAAGAGGAGACAGTACATTAAGCACAACATTTAAGCACCTTCTATGTTATGTTATGTTATGTTATAGATAGTGATAAAAACACATTTAGTTTTGTGGAACAAGGTGAAAGCCCATGGCTACCCCTTTAGCCACCTGAGAGTAACCAGAACTGCAGTGCCAATGCAGGTGAGTGACAAGATTTTAATCTGCTTGGACATGAGTTATCAGGGCAGCTACAACCACACCTACTCAAGTGCTTACCTGCCCCTTGAGACCTCACAAAAATAGCAAGGGAACCCTCAGACTCCCAGACCTGAGCTCTCTAAGGGATCAAGTGCTTCACGTGGGATGGCTAAGGAAAATCTGTGGGTTGAGCACACCGAATTCAGTGGGATAAAGAGACAGACAGTATTTCTACAGTGCCCACATTTCTTGCAATTCACTCTTGCAAACTTCTGTCCTTCAAATACCTTACCTGATTACAGGTGTTAATGTCTATTCCGCTTTTCAGGTATTCCACTACTTTGTCCAAATTGCCAGCTCTGGCAGCTCGGAGAAAGCTTGCATTGCTGTCAGACTGTAAAAAGAGAAGAAAAAAATTCTCTGATTAGCCCCTGCTTAAATGAGAGTGAAACTTCATCAGTGATGAAAGGTTTCCAAATTTTATGCTGCAGGAGAATAAAACTGTGAAATAACCGACTTTGAATTATATCTGCAATTATTAGCATATTTAAATTAGGCAATAATGGCACAAAAGAACTGCAGACCTGTCAGAGTGAGCAAAATAGAGCAATAATTGCTGGCATTCAAAATTTAGCAAGAACAGAAAAAAAATTAAAAAACAACAATAAGTCATAGTAACTGATATTGACAACAAGAGAAAAATAAATCCATCAACTTGCTAACTATAGTTTCCTGGGTAATTGTATATATATATGATCTCTTTTTTTATATGATTTTACATATTATTTATGTATTTTATGAATGTTATCTATAGATTTGTATAGATGTTATTTACGGATTCAGATATATTATTTTTAGATATATATGCTCAAAGTGGGCAGCACTGCACATGTAGCTAACCTTAGAACAAAGCGGATGAAGTGCTCAAGACTGAGTATCTAAATCCAGGATGATGCTGTAAATATTCCCACCCCTAAACTACCTGCATTCATGCATTAAAAAAAGGTTTAAAAACCCTCTAAAAATATGCTTTCATTTTTCAGCCAGGTCGTGGGATGTACTGTTAAGCAACGGAGTGGAGAACGCCTCAGCCCTCTTGCCTTTGACTATGACTGTGACACAAAATGACATTGGTTGTCTGAATCCAGCCCAGATTTGGATGTTCCCCCACACAGCCAAAATGGCTACTAAGACACCTGAGACCACGATGCAAACCCAAGGAGTGCAACAGAAGCAATGAGTACACAGAATAAGCATTTGGGAACGTGTACAGGGACAGCAACAATTGTCCCAGTTGAATCAATCGAGTGGGAATGATTGCGAGACGCAGGTAAATAAGCACGACAGTCTGTTTTGTGGGGCTGTGAGTCCAGAGCCAGAGGACAGCCCGCGCTCCATCGGACTGGGACTCGCCGTTCCACTGGAACGCCTCCGGCCGAGCGTGTTCTCAACCAATCCCACCTCCCTGTCACTAACACCGGGCAGAGCCACTCTTTCCCATCATGAGAATATCCTAAAAGCCTCCCACTTCCAGCCACTTATTTCAGTAGCCCAATCCATTCCAATGCATTTATTTCAGTCACCCTGCTTATCACGCTGCGCTAACTCACTTCACAATCCCTGATTCCAACCTATTTTAATCTGCAACAGATGGATGTCATCAAAATGATCCTTCTTACAACTGTGCTACATGCCAAGACAAAAATATTCTCTTTTAAATTCCTTTCAGCAAACTTCAGCACATTTTCCACATCTTTTACTGTTAGGAAAACAGACCATCTTTCCAAACATGCGACATGGGGAAAGGCAAGGGAACTCAGGAATTTACAGTGACAAAACCTTCGGATAGCTGCAGGCCTCAGTCAGGGGAGCATTTGGATGAGGCTTGATGCAGATTTTGACAGGAACCTGAAAATTCCCTTTGAAGACTAAAGATAGCTGTTGACACCGCACCCTTTCCGAGGATGAGGATGCGCCACATTATATTTTAATGTTTAAATATCCTTGAAAAAAAACCAAGTGTCTCAGTAAAAATATTAACCAAAAACAAATATCTGAGCACATGAGGGGTAAATGTGGACACTCTGGTGGGAACAAGCATCTTTGTCTGCAATAATACACACATTTTGCCTTCTTTTCTCCCATTTTTTTCATGCTTTACTACTGCAACAATAATTTACCATGTCAAAACTACAATCATCTGCTTTATACTTTTAAAAGGTTAAGAAAGAATGATACAACAAACTACCACCTACAACTTTGGGTTCTTAGGGATGTATCAATCATTGCTTGTTTTTCTTTCATGTGGAATAACATAAAAGGCTAAAAATGCTGACTTCTCCATTACTGCTGAAAGTTCAGATTGTAGCTAAGCCCACACAACTATATTCCGTTTGTTTCTGGCTAAGAAGACACAAGCAGTGCTTTCCAAGTAGATTAATAATTTTGTTACCTCATAATCAAATTACTGCAGTGTACATCACTTTAAGTCACTTCAAAACACTTTCCGCACACCTGAATATCGATCATAATGCAGAATATGAACTTCTTGTCTACATAAAGTGTAATTCAGCAATTGAGATGCCTCATATATAAATGCCCATACAAATACCAGACTTGTTGCAGAAAATATTTACAAGAATCTGCATCAAGTTATAAGGTTTTGAAGCCTTAGAAGTTGGGAGTGCTCAGATCTATTTTCTTCCCCAGTTTGTCAAATCTAATTTTTCAGTAGGTTGTCACTAGTTTGTCCTTTCCCCCATTCTTTTAATGTTTTCTAAAAGCATTTTTGTCAGCACTACTGTCTCAGATGTTTACTTATTTTAACAAACTAAAACTTCAAATTCGTTTTGACAAAATCCCCTCAGTAAACAACAGAAGCAGTTTTCTGTAGTCTTACCGTGCCAGAAGACAATGAATTTGAATCTGTGGGCTTTTCCAATGGATTCCATAATCTCTTGAAATATTCTGTTTTTCACAGCTCCCCACCATCCTCAGAGCTCCTCATGGCCTCTTCACAACCCTCACAGCCCCAAACAGCCCCTCAGAAACCCTCACGGCCCCTCAGAGTCCTTCACAGCCCCTCAGAGTCCCTCATGGCCCTTTAGAGCCCCTCACAGATCCTCAGAGCCCTTTAAAGCCCCTCACAGCCCTCATGGTCCCTCAGTCCCATAGCTCCTCATGGCCCTCAGAGCCCCTCATGGCCCCAGAACCCCTCATAGCCCCTCACAGCCCCTCAGAACATCTCATGGCCCCTCAGAGCCCCTCATGGTCCCTCATGGCTCTTTAGAGCCCCTTATGGCCATCAGAGTCCCTCATGACCCCTCACGGTTCCTCATGGCCCTTTAGAGCCCCTCACAGATCCTCAGAGCCCTTTAAAGCCCCTCACAGCCCTCATGGTCCCTCACGGCCCCACAGCCCCTCATGGCCCTCAGAGCCCCTCTTGGCTCTTCAGAGCCCTGCACAGTCCCTCACGGCCCTCAGAGCCCCTCATAGACCCTCAGGGCCCTCACGGCCCTTTAGAGCCCCTCACGGCCCCATAGCCCCTTGTGGCCCTTTAGAGCCCCTCAGGGCCCTCAGAGTCCCTCACGGCCACCCCACAGTGTTTCTCAGTGACAGAGAAACCGCCGTATCAGTCTTTATAGTTTGGCGACTGGTGAAGATAAACTGCCAACAAACTGTCATCTGAAGGCACTTTCTTTACAAGAAAGAAGACAAAAACACGGAGCCAGAGTCCCGTGCACCATATGGTATTTATCACATCCCCTCTTCCTAAGCACACACCCCTGAGGGGTTTTCTTAGGAGTTTTACACATGTAAGCAGATCATGCTCGAAAGCAAACACTCTACCAGTGAGGAAAGGAAAGGCTTACAGGAGAAGAGTTTGCCTTAAGCAGCACTATGTGTGAGCACGAGAAAATGAGAGCCCTGTAATCTGGGAAGCCCCAAAGCTGACATGTTAACGTGCAAAGTCTCAGTGGGCAGCTCAGCCCACCACCCTCAGCTCAGTCAGGCAGAATTAAAGCTCACGTTATGTATGTGCAGCCACTAAGGTTGGGCAATCAAATCAATACATTATAAACATGATAAAAGAATACGGTATGAGGGATTGAAAATACTGAGCTGGTATTTTATAGTATGAGATGAATTCAGCACCTGTGGATTTAATGAGCTTTTTCTAATACAATGCTGTCAATACATATCCAGTGACAGAGCACTACAGGTCCTCAATAAATACTTTTCAAAAAATATTACGTTTGCAATGCAATTCTAGTACATGATATAGACATAAAGGTAAATTGATATTAGATAATAGAAGATATTGTTCCCTGTGAAGGTGGGGAGGCTCCTGGCTGAGGTTGCCCAGAGAAGCTGTGGCTGCCCCATCTCTGGAAATGTGCAAAGACAGGTAGGACAGGGCTTGGAGCAACCTGGGAGAGTGGAAGGTGTCCCTGCCTGTGGCAGGGAGATGAGACTGGATGACGTTAAAGGTTCATTCCTAAACCATGCTATGACTTTTGAGGAATATTTGGTGTTACTGGGCCTTGTGAAGATCTCCTAACTTCTGACTTTTCTTATGAACTTTTGACTGAGGATAGATGATTCCACATAGAAATGAGAATTTTCAGACCACCAGGAACAAATAAATTACAATGTGAAAAAAATCAATATAAGCTAAAGTACACTTATGGCATGAATACAAATATTTCTTTATAAGTACCTGGCTGTCAGATATCACATAAGAAAATACAAGAAATCATCAAGTAACTACAGGAATATGACTGTGAATCTACTTCTTTCTTGCTAATTACAGTGCTGAAATTTAACCTGAATTTGAAACATATATCTCAGGGTATCTCAGTAATTAAATCATATATGGAAATTAATATTTTAATCAAACAGTCAGACCTTCCCTTCTGGTTCCTCTGTCCCCACTCTGGTTGCCCTTCCTGTTCCATTATGTACCACATCACTTATTACACACAGCACATGCTGGTTTCTCAAAGAGATTTTAGAGAGAAGTGCAAAAATAAATCTTCAAATCATATGCTATATTAAACCCATAAAAATTCCTCGAAACAGTCAAATTTGCTAGTGAAAGCCAGCTTCATGCATAAGAAGAAAAGTCTGGGGGAGCAGAAGGCTTCAGTTTTCAAAGGACAGCTTTCATCGTAACATTATCCAGACCATCCAAATATTTGTTTTAAATCGTGTTTATAGAAAAACTTCCAGGTTTGGATTTGGGGTTTTTCCCCTCCAAGTAAGTTGAATGATCCCGGTCTGTCCAAAATCACAAATATCTCTCTGAGAGAACACAGCCCAGCACTATGGACTCCTGAACATTTCTCATCTACTAAATACAGTTTGTTAATGGAATGCTGTCAAAAAGAATTCAGAACTCAAGTCTAATTACCAAATAGTATGTTTACACCTTAATTTAACCTACTTGGTTTGTTTGTGTATTACAATGTATATCTGAGTAGTAATAACCCTTTCAGACTTAGCTTTCAAGCATGGACTTGGGGTTGTGTCTTTCATTTTATGGAGAAAACTTTATTTAGCTGTAACTTTTGAAAATACTGTCCCTGATGAGGACAAGACAGAAACTTGCTTTACATAAATCAAAAAACTCAAATCATTATCAGTTAAAAAACCTTTGACATTAAAGTGAATCCTGTGTTATCACTGGAGGTAAAGCAGCATTAAGGCACAATTAGTCACTATGGCAGGAGTAGGTGACAGCATCAATGCCATTTACAAACCCCAGAGTTGTGAGGCACTGTTTGTCCAACAGTGGTTTCTATAATTAGCAAAATGCTGATAGTTTGTGAACTCTTCCTCATTAAGAAGCTCCTAATTGACTGGTGGCTCACAATGTTAATACATTCAGGGAACGTCTGGAGTTGAGAATTCAGCTCATAGCAGAAGGAAAGTTGCACCTTCTAAACTCAAGTTTTTATGGCTTCTTGATGTTATTCAGTACTTAAAGATGCAAAGGGAAAAAACAACAGGTATGCAAACAGGTACCATTATTTTTTTTTTAATTCCCTACTTTCTAAAGTGTTGGTTTAAGCACCTACCCTTGAGACAACAACGAAATTTTGTCCCAGTTGGCTAGGTTACTCTCTGATTTCAGGAACCATCTGCTCCAACCAGCCATCATTTAATTGGGTGCAACTCTAAAAGTGGCACAGACCAGGTGTTATCATTACCCAACCCACTTGCCACGGATTTTTGCCCATTAAGGAAGCTTCTTCTATACCAGCATTCAGACGTAAAAGATGGAAATTCAAATATAATGCTTTTCCTCACGGAATGCTTTCTGTAAAATTTGCCAGCAAGTTTATCAGTGGCTCACATTTTACCTACTGTACACTGATTTTTTTGTTTTATTGAGCTGAAAGAGCTGCTGATCTCCAAAGGGCATCATACTAGAAGATGCAGCAATGACTGCAAAGAGGCGAAGTTTTTTTTATATTTTTTGCTTTTAACTGAACTCCCAGAGCAGAGTCTGAGCCTGCAGTTCTGATACTCATGCCATAATGAGACCTAAATATTCCACTTGCAATGGCACAGGCTCACTAATCTAACATTGATAAATGACTTAAATGAGATAATAACAGCTATAATGGAAACATATTTTCCCAGTCCTTAATGAAATAACATTCATCTTCTAAAGAAAAGAAATACAACAGTGCTTTGCTTTCAAAGCCACTTCCTTTGCCCATAAAAATGTATGTTTTCATCCCATTCATTTACTGGGAGAGATGAAGGAAGATGGATTAAATGACAGATCCCAAAGAAATCCCAGTATCTAAATTCCTGGATGAACAATGGGCCCAATTTTCTTATTTCAATATCAAAACAAGTATTTTTATCACTCAGCTTTTCCCATTCAAACATGTACAGGCATTTCAGATCACATACATCCTGCTGTGTACCTTTGGTTGTACAGAATTTATTCATGAATAGCTGAACTGAAAAGCCCACAATTCTAAAACAGCAGCTTTCACTAAATAAGCATCTTGTTCTCATAATCTAGAACAAGTTCTTATCCAGGAAAAAACCACAACTGGCCTTACAATAAACTAATATTTGTTACGACAAGAAGAATCCCAGGATTTGTGAGATGTGAAGAGGAAGATAAGTTTTCAGAGGTAAGAGATCACTACCAAGTTAAATATTCTCTGCTAAGATGGAGCTAATAGCATCTAGTAATTAATTATTTGTAAATGTCAACGGTCCGTCTCTCTAGGTTGATATTGATGGTTATAAATCAGAAAATAAAAATATTCTCTAAAGTATATATTATGAACCTGAATAATTTAATGTGCTTCAAGTAGTTAGGCCAATTAATCGTAGAACATCATGAAGGATATGCAAAAGCTGGCACCACTTTTTCTGGCATCGAGCTGGAGCTGTGGCTGCAGTTGCCCTCACCACGCTGCTGCAGACATTGTGGACATGCGCCCACATTTTGGCATGAAGACTGTGGATATTTTCAGCAAAAAATACTTTGTAATAACAAGATAGTGAAACAAGAAGAGAAACCTTTTGTGCTATACACTGCATATGACCCAGGATTAAAACAATCTTTGATTTCAAATCAAAACATTTTTAAACACAGCAAATTATTCTCTGACCCAGAAACCTGGGATAGCATTGACCAGATTCCAAAGTGACCCTTTCAGTATATCCTGTGCTCCTCAGAAGGAATATTTTCTCATTATCTCTGCCAAGGGATGTGTAGGAGCCCAAATTACGCATTGCCAGAGCAGGTGGGAAGGGTAATGCTGTTCACATTTATTATACATATTGGTAAAAGCTTTCTTGTGTCAGACAAAGAGGCTGCAACCCAAAGGAGATACAGCATGCAGCAAGATTCAAGATTTAGTGTGTCCTCAAGAAATGAATTTCATTGGTATGACTGCAAATGGAAAGAACTACGGCAAAAAAGAAGCTCAGAAAATAAACTAGGTTAAGTAATTCATGATTTATGCACATTATAAATAAAAAATGTATTATAAGTCCAACATATTTTCATTAACTTCCAGTAATTTCAGTGTTCACATAAAACAGTTCTGTGGTAGTTTCATATCTTTCTACAAGACTGTTCTCACAAAGCTGCATTTGGAATTTAGGAAGTTTTTTATTGCTGCTACATTATCCCAACAAACATATTTTTGAGCAACATAAGGAGGAGAAAACTGCCCAGGTAAGAGCCTTACCTGAGCACCAATTCCTGCTCCAGGCTCGCTCCAAACAGACACAACTGAACAATTATTAATGCTGATGGACACTTCTAATTTTTACTAATGAAAAAGCCAGGCTTCACCTATCCCATCTCCTGACAGTGATGGGAAAATTCTCAATTATTCACAGGGGATGGCTTTCATTTTAGGCTGGTTGTTGTATTTCAACACCTTCAAATCCTTTGCCAACTCTCTGGAATTCCAGAGCTTGCAGGATACCATCCAGCCACTTTTTTTTCTCTCTGCTGGAATGAATAAATGCCTGATTAGTTTGGCTTTGTTTTTAACCACAAGAAGAATAAAGGGATATTTTGGCAAACTACTTCAAACTATGCTTCATTTTTACCACATCTTTAAGTCTAATTGATCTCAAACTTAACAGATCTAAGTTATTTGCTAAAGGGAGGGTTTAAACACACACATAACCTTGTTCTTGAATATTGGCAAATACAGCAGCAGCAGAAGAGGAAGAGAAAACTAATGTAAAATCACCCCTTCCTCGAGCCAAGAAGCAAATGCCTTCTATAAACCTTTTATGATCCTTAGCTGCCTCAGACATCCGTAGGAGTCCTCCCACTGAGTTCATTAGCTTGCCATACTGCCCCAGCTGCTGATTGTACTGTGTCAATGAAGGATTTGTGAGAACTGAGGCAAAACTGCATAGTTTTCTATGGAAAAGAATGGAAGAAAAGTATTTTCCCCAGCTGCATGTCCCTTCCAAAGGCACTACTTGAAATGATAGAAGTTATTTTAATCCATACCGATTTTACAATATAAAGCAACATCAGTTACCAGGGTTCTCATCTAAGACAGCATATCAGTACTAGCTGAACTTCAGGCATGTGTGATCCTTGTCATTCCCCTGGGCTATTCATCTTCTCAAAAACAAACTCTTTTGTATAAATTCCAGCTTATAAACAATGTGTGTGTGTCTGAATTATCATTGGTATGAGTCTAAAAACCAGACTCTCACATGCACCTGGAAAACATAATCTGTGTATCTAAAAAAAATAATGGAGAGGGGAAAAAAACCCAAACCACCCTGAGAAACAACAAATCAAGCCCCAAAGGATTTGGATTTCAAGAATGAAAGATTTGATATTCGGATCAATCCTAAAAACCAGAAACATCTTCATTACTCTAAAAAATAGAAATGTATAATCCTGTTGTTTAACAGGAACATTTCTTGTGCTGAAATTTGAGAGAAAGGATCATCTGGTCATTTCCTGAGAACAGTAAGGATTTGGGATACATTCAGAAGAGCCACATGATTAGTCTCAGTTCTCCTAGTTGACACACATTTACTGAAGTCTCTTAAATACTGATATGGAACCAAGATTTCCTCTATGAGAACTGAATAATATTAAAGGACGGAAAAATATTTAGGATCCTCTGGATACCATATATTGAGATGTTGAGGTGTTGGTAACAACTGTAGAACCTGGCAGGCATCTAAACAGTTTCCATGGCAAGTTACTATTACTGATGATGTTCCTAAATAGAGGTAATAATGCTAGAACACCACTAGAGAGAATTAGGATGCCATTCCAAACGTTATCTACCAGGATAATAACCAGGCTTAACAAAAATCCAGGCTGTAAGTGAAGTTTGTGACAGACTGCTGACAGATAATTCTATCGCTCTCAATTTTTCATTCCCTATGGCCAAAGTGACACTTCCTGATAAAAGAAATGTATTTGTACCATCCATGCTAAAGAGTCAAACTGCTTTACCCACCTAAACACCATTAACCGATCGCCCATTGATTCAAATGTACTGGTTCCATAAAACAGAAAAAATGATCTCATATTGCTTTGAGATGGACTAAAATAGATGCAATCAAATGGGTGTTACAGCAGTTTCTAATTAAGCAAAACTCATCACAGAGATCTTACTTATACAGAAAGGTGAAAGGAACACTCAAGCAGTAAATGAAGAATCTTGTAATCCTGGGCCGAGATCTTAAACAATTCAGCTCTGGCCAGCAGAGAGAAGAAGCAGTTTCACCTGACTTCACCTGCAGAAAAGCAACAATGATGTGAAAGTCCACATTGTCAAATCCACTGCCTTGAGTAGGGAGGAAAAACTCCTATGAATGCTGCAGTAGGAGTCCCAGACAATCCTGTGCACAAGATAGTGAAGCAGTCTGTCCCAAGCAGTCTGAAATACCTGCTCATGAAGCAGCACATTGCATTTGATTCTTAGTATAGAAAAGATTAGATTAGCAAAGCAATTTTGCCATCTGAGTTGGCTGAATATCAGCTGAACTGTTCTGAACCTCATATCTGCTACAAGACTGCAGGAGTCATCATATTCAGCTTGATGTGGCAACTCTTTAATAAGCCAAGACAGGGAGCACAGCTACAGTTACATAAAGGCAGAGAAAATGTATAGCTAACAGGGTATTGTGCTGGATACCATATTCCTGTTTGGGGGAAAAAAGTAGATGTATCATTTCTCTCTGCAGAACAAAACTTTGCTGACATTCCTAATTCAGAGACACGTCTTTTTCTTTTAACTTTTTTTGTATAGAATCATAAGGATAATGAGAGACTGCAAACCTTCGTAAGGAAATATAGGAATTTTCCTTTGTAATCCCCCAAGCACTGTAAACCTGAATCAAGACAGACATTCTAAAGAAACTTGGCCAGTCTCTACCAGGGTCATACAAAGCCAAGATCTTATGATTGAACACATCAAAGTCATTATCAAAGTGCCTGATCTCTGCCTGCTATGAAAAGCTGCGTAGGCTGAATGAAAACTATCCGGAAAAATCAAAAGGGAAAGAAACCTCAAAGATCACACGCTGCTCACTCCTGCCTCCTCTGAGGCCTGACCTTATGCTGAAGGGCAGCTCGGAGATTGGACGTGCCTGGGAAGCTCTTTCAGTTTGCTTGTTTGTGTCACAGGGGCTTCCATACCTTTGCTAAGAGCTTCAGGGCAAGCACCTGAAGGGAGAACCTCTACTGCCCAGTGAAACCACCTCCAGCAATGGAAGCAGGTCCGTCCTCCCCCACAGCCCAAGCAATCTCACTGTCCCTCCCCCTGACTCCCACTCCTTCCCCATTACAAACACTACGAACATTATTTGTTAATTCAACCAAAAACTCCTTAGTAGAAGAAAAAAACCTGTCTGCACGCTCAAAGAAGTAGGTTACTTTCATGTTTTAGCTTGAAGAAAGTTTTATTTCATAGGGTTTGGAACTAGATGATCTTTAAGGTCCCTTCCAACCCAAAGCATTTTGTGATTCTATGAAGAATGGGTCCAGCTGTGCTGCCAGTGAAGTACAACATAAAACTGGTCAGACAAATCCGGCCAAAAAAATGTCCTACCAGAAAGCCAAGACAGCATCAAAAGTGTTTTCTAGGACAACGAAGACCTCCTTGTGAGCTGCTGCTGGGAGTCCCTCAGGTCTCCTCTTCCCCTATGAACACTGGAACTCTGCTCACCTACTCTTCTATGCTGCATTAATTGAGGCATATGCAAAGCATCAGGTTGAACTGAGACCAATTTTAGTATAGATCAATTGCAGAGAACACAAGATTTGGATATACTGACACTGAAGGTTCACTCATCTTCCTGTTCTGCCAGAAGTTTTGACACAATATACTTCCGTTGCCAATTTTGAATGAAATAAACGCTTAATGAATTTCTCAAAGAGGATTAGAAATAAAGGAAAACAAGAGAGAAGAGACGCTTCATTTACCATAGACACTATACAAGTATTCACATCGTAATGATTTTCTTCTGATTTGCTGCACAAATGCTGACATTACTGCTATAAGCAATGTGCCTGGTCCCACTCACTGTAACCCTCATCTGCATTAGGATCTGTGTGGCTCTGTCTCGACTGCACACAGAAAACAATGTCATGTAATGGGCAGACAGCAGCTCAAAAGTAAGCTACTGAGTTCAAGTCTGGAGAATGATCAATACAGGATCATTCCTAGCAGTTGTGTAGACCAGGATAACTGGATAACATCCATTCATTGCAGGGCTTGTTTCACCCATGGGGTTCTCTCTTCACATACCTAAACCTTCTGGTAGCTGACAATGCTTTGAAGCCACTGCACAGATCAGCGACAGCTGCTTTTTAATCACAGGGTAGCAAAGCAAAGCTTCGGCACGGACACGTTTAGCAGATCCCTCAGTAATGCAAGCTATCAGGAAAGTTCTGAGCAAAGAGATCCTTTGCAAATCCTTTGGAACATGCACAACCCTCATCTGAATTTTTCCCTGTGATTCTTGTTTTCTTCAGCCAAAACTTACCACGGCTTCAGGCTCTTTACTTTCTTCACTGTTGTATCCATAATAATCAGGAGTTTTATCCAAATCCTGTATGTTCCCTTGTGTCCTTAAGCCCTTCTCTGAATGACAAGCCTGGCAAATAGGTGCATTGCCCATATCAGTCCTTGCGCTCCCTCCGAGCAGGGGGATGGCCCTCGCTCCGCAGCGGGTGCCCAGCGCTCCCGAAGGACAAGTGACCGAGCAGCCGGGAGGAGAGTCCCGCCTGCGCTCCGCTCCCCAGCCACTGGGCCCGGGCTCCCTTCCCCAAGCCGTCCTGCGTCCCGGAGAACCCGAAACCCCAGCAACTGCAGGCAGCGGTCGGTGACCATTTCCAATTCAGGCGCTGCCCGGCTATTTTTACACCTACCAGGCCAGCTATGCATGTCAATGGCGTGGGGTGGGCCGGGGGACGGCTCTGCAGCACGGAGCCGGCCGGCCCAGCTCGCAAAGTTAAAGTCCCACTGGGTGGAATGCCCTACACACGCGGGTTATTGAGTTACCCGGCTGCGTGCCTTTCAATGTTTTGATTTTTTCCCTACCCTGCTCGACCTCACTGTGCTTACATAAAGCACTGAATTTCAGATTGTTGCTAATGCCTTCTGAGTTTCTAACTCAAAAATATGATTTCCTCAAGTCTATTATTCAACATCTACTTGATATTTGCAAACCAAGACAAAGTGGATGAGCATAGATTTCACGACCATTTCATTCCTGTGATCCACATGGTATTTCATGCTTATGTAGCCAATAACTGTGATGAGCTTGCTTTGGATTGATATGTCCCCCGGGTATGATTTCAGATGAGCTTAAATGTATCCAAAAAGGACAATATCTGATGCTAGATCACTTTTGCTCCTGTTTATGTCATGTTTCATGCTGTTTGGGATTTTTACTGTCAATTTGGTTTAAGGTTGGTGTTAATATTTTAGCTAGAATAGTTATGATTAAAAAATGAGCCCTCCCCTCCAAAAAAAACACCAAAAAATCAAAAAAACAAAGGAAAATAAGAACAATACCACTAAAACTGAGAATAAGAACATTCCCTCTAGGCTGGAGTTACTTATCATGATTGCACACTTTAGGATAAAAACAATTTTCAAGATTGCATGTTGGAATCTACCCATTAACCAGAAGAAGCTCAGTGCAGAACTAAAAAACTCTGAAACCAAATCAAACCATACCAGCAAAACCCAAACAAAACAAAGAGGAAAAGGTAGTTGAGAACTAATCGGCAGTTTTCAAACGCTTCAGGACCAGCTGGGGGTAGCAGAGACAGTGAGGAGAGAAGTGTCTGTAGATACAAAAGTCCTGTGGAATATACCACCATGCACATCCAACCCCAACGGAGTGGGGCATGTATTTGAAAATTGAAGCCCCAAATTCCTAAGAAGTAGAGAGATCCTCAAAGAATTGTAACAACCAGCCAACTTTTTTTTTTCCTCTTTGGGGTTTCAGCCCATTGCCAGTATGGCAGCACACATCAGCAGGCAGCTGTCCATGGCAGCCTATGGATTCCTGCCCAGCTTCCCTTCACAGCAGCACTGGTTATGATCCAAGAGACAGAGCAGCTCCCCCAGCCCCCGTTAAGGATTATTGATGGGTATGAGGTTCTCTCTTGTGTTAATTACCCTGAGGAGATTTTAAGGGGCTCTGTAATTTGCTTGATGAATGCTGATGAATGCTCCAGGATGGATCACTCAGCACCTCAGGTACTGTGATGTGTAACAAGCATGGATACATGCTGGATAGACATGCACAGAATAGTTACATTAATGCTTGCTTCTGCCTTTTTGACATTTTTGCCAGCAACTGGCAAATGTTTCAGAATGTTTGTGGAAAGTTCACTTGCCCATAATTACCCGACACCAATTTACCTTCCACTGTTCCAAGCCATTACCCTGTGACAGTAGAGTAAGGTGTGTACACACTGCCACAAGTTCTTACTTCAGTTACTGAAATAAAAGGATGCAAGAAGGAATCTCACCAAATGCTTGACTCGACCAAAGTTCATCTAACCAAGGTTCCAACATAAACTGGAACTACAAATCCCTGGATAGAGTAAGCTATCTAATATGCAATTAACTTACTGGAAAACACAGGGCACCACTCAGGGAAAGGGTGCCCAAACTCGAGTAACAGGCATTCCTGGGAAATGCTGTCTGTGGAAAGTAACAATCTGTGTATCCAAGAGAGGGAGAGCAACGGAGAAGCTTTCTGCCAGAGCCTTTCAACAATATTACTGTTGTTTGTCCAAATGGCCCCAAGTCTTTAGGGCAAATTACTCAGAAAGCAAAAACGTTCGTGTCCTGCCAGACTCAGGGCATCATATTCTAACAAAGTACGTGTTTCACGATGGAGGGTTCAAAGCCTTTGTGAGGAGGAACACGTTGCTGTATCTCTGCATTCCCATGCTCTTTGCTGTCTTGTTAGGGCTGCAAATCCACCCCAGCAGGCAGCAGTGAAGAAACCAAACCGAGAGGCACAGTTTGCAGGTACAGAGTTCATGCCAAAGCACCTCAGTCCTCCTCAGCAGCCCAACAGACCTTTTCACAACACTAACTCCAAACCTCACTTACTCCCTTACCCAGGAAACCTTCAGAAACATTCAAAGTGCCTGTAAGAAGGAGAGCAGAGTACTCCATATATTAAAGCACTGATGCTAAGGCAGGGCCCCTCTTATCCCCCCCAAATGGGGGAAACATTTCTTCCCTTGAGTGTTTCTAAGCCTGCAGCACTTATGGTTAGCAGCCTTAGGGCAACACAAACCAATAAAGCCCTCAGTAAACTTTTGGGAATGGCATCTTTCCCAAAGGCTCTCATAGTGAATGTTGCCACGGCTAGATACTCAGTTTGTTACCACTGGCCATGAAAAAAGCAGTGTGGTACAAACCCACTGGTCTGCAGTGACTTGCAAAATCCCAACCAAGACCTCTAAGACTAACAAGCGAGAAGCAGTCAAATCCAAGCTGTGAGCACATCTTCAGAAGGAGACTTCATTTGGAGTGATACCATTCCATGGTCCAGGAATGGCAAAGGTTGAGTACTGAAAGATGAAACAGAACCAAGGACAATCACACACACCCAGGCAGGCAGCAACAGCAGCAAAATTGCTCTGCTGCCAGAAAAATGTTTCTTTATCCTTTTTTTGCCATTAATATTAAAGCTTAGTTTGTCCATAGATTTTTCAATTGGCATAATCAAAATATGATTTTCAACTGGCGCAATTCAGGAGCCACTGCAATAGCATTTAGTGCTGCAAAAATCAAAAGGGAAAAACAAAGAGAGAAAGACTTCCAAGTATCAAGACAAATAACAATTGTTAGCAACATAAATCCCCACTTTTATTATTGTTAAATCCCTCTCCAAAGAGCCATTTCCCATGACCTTTTTATGATTAAACACAGTAATTACAAAAAAACAGGGAGAGAAAAAAGACTGCACTGGGACCTATATACTTTCAAATTTTGAAATGATTCCTAAATGCAAATTCTTTTACTCTTGGGGATTCTTCTCTGGGAAGGTCAAGCACAACACAGCTCACTTGCTTCTAGCAATTATTTTGGGTCAGATCTTGAGCTCATGTAGATGATAAACTCTGATGAGTCATGACTTTATATCATTTATGTCCCCCTTTATGCTTTACAAGAATGACAGTGATGAGATCATTATTTCCCAAAAATTCAGCCTTTCCTTCATCTGGTCACAGAGACCACAATAAGCAATTCCCAAAGCCTAAGCAGCCTTTACAAAGGGACCATTGTCTGCTCCAGAGGACCTAGCAAAAAAATCCTCTTCATCTTAAATATTTTGAGTCCTATCAATGGCAAAAATCTATTCTGAGCCATTTTAAAGAGGACTTGCTCTGCTTTTGATGGTGAATCATTTGACACATTAAGCCTAATGATCCTCTCTGGACAGCTCTTAATCCAAGTGGCACCAGAGATATTTTAGCCACTATGAAAAAAAGAAAAGCGATAACCTGAGGTTTAATCACTGCAGCTACAGGTCCTGCTGGCACTGGATCCTACAGATCCTGAAAAAATTGTTTTGTGGATAGGAAGGTATAAACTATATATATACAAAGGCACCTGAGCCTCCAGCATTCCAGAGATGAAACACATCCTCACTTTGCAGATACGGGAGCTTTTGGATGACAGGTGTGGCGCAAGAAGGTAAAAAACAACCCCAGATTTCACAGAGATGCCCTCATGGGCACAGCAGTTTATGTATTACCTGTTTTTCTCATAAAAATTGCAGCTGATATTTCTTGTCTCTCTCAGCCTTGGTTCTACCCCACGGGCAATGAAAGGCACATGTTAACTTGAAGCACTGAGTAACACAAGGGAAATCTCCCTGGGATTGTTGACTCACCACAAAACTAAAAATTAGCGCAAGGAGAAATATTCAATAATACCCTGAGGGTAAAGGGTTAAGATGCAGTTCTGACCCACCCATGCCAACACAGCTACACAGTAAATTACCACTTCTCGTGCCCAAAATAGCTTTTTTTTTTCATTTCAACAGAACTAAGGGATTTTTTGAGAACTTCATGTTTTTATATCCTCCTGTGGCACTAAGCTCTAATTGGTGCCTATTTGTATCAGTCTAAATCTAAACCAAATCTCTGGCCCTTTATTAGCTCTGCTTTTTCTTCCTTAACACAGACAGGATACTAATTCTGCCTTAAACCATCTTGTAGGATATTGTGAAGCTATCACATTCTGAGTTCAGAATATCAAGTAAGGCCTCAATTCTCTCCTCCAAGATAATCATTCCATTTTCCCTTCTGAATATATCAGCAGGGGCTCACTGCAGATTCTGAAAACCCCAAGTCTCCCAAGCTCTTGTTGCTGAAATACAGAAGCTTCTGAAGTTCTCACTTATGCTGGATTTCTTATGAATTAGATGCAATTTTCAAAACCAAATATTGCCTATTTTGATATAAAATCAGTTTGTGGGGGGACTATATATTTCATACATAACATACAAAAGACAGTATGCCTCATACATATAGGAATGTATAAAGTTTGCCACATGTTCCATCTTTTGCTTTACTGTAGTTTAACAGAATCAATTAATTCAATGAGGCACCAAAGATAAGTGTCAAATATATAATTTTGCCTTTGCTAAAGACCACATCCACAGGAATACTCAATGACATACTTTCTGTTAATATTGTGCCCCTGATTTTAGCTTTTCCTCTCCCATTGTACTAAGGGCTGCTGTAAAGGTACATCATTGATGGTAAATGATACTAAGTGGCTCATTACAGGCTTTTAAGTGAAAACCCAGAGTTCATTCACTCAGTTTCTATTTTATTTTGCACCTTGTGTCTGTCTGTCATCTTGGGGCCCATTAAATACATCTGTTAGAAACAAGAGTTACTATTAATCTGCATTAGAAAATCCTTATACCTTGACTATTAACCTATTTGTTTTAATGAATTGCTCTTGATGGTTAAACTAGAAACATTAAGAAAATATTACTGCCACCGAAAAGAAACTAAACCTAATGCCCACAATTCCCACAACAACATGAGTTAATGCACACTGATCTAGGTACAGGTGCACGCATACTGCATCAAAGCCTAAAGCAACCTGGCTGTGCCAAGTGCACCCACGTTTAGTTCAACTACAGCCATAAAACTGCAATTTTTCTGTTCTGCAATATTACAGCTGTGTTTTATGTGCTCAGTTAATCGCACCGACAGCTACTTGGAAAAACAAACCAGAATCCAGCATTACTGACTCCAAGTCTCTGCCTTTAACGAGGCTCTGGTGCGGATGAACACACATCCACTTCGGAGCAAGCTCCAAAGGGTTCATCTTCCCAATTTTTGAAGAAAGAGTGAGTCATGAAAGGAAAAATTATGTGCTCTATTCATCACATGTCAACAAACAGTACTTGAAAGCTTGGGTTCGTATCACTCCTGTCTAATATTTTGCCTTTCCTCGCACTGACGGAGTTGCAGTAGATGATAAATAAAAGACGACAATCTTCCAAAAGCAATTCCCTATGATCAAAAGGGTTCTAACAGAGTACAATCAAGAATTTTTGTTTCTGTAAGCAAGCAATTTGTGCCTTATAGTTACATAAATCATCCAAACGAGGGCCAGAACAGTGTGAAAAACAAGTAAGTCTGCTGAGTAAGTGACTAAACTCCATTATCGCAGCCATACACGCAGTTCTAAACAGACAATTTGAGATCTTGGAATTGATAACACACCTTTACATCATTCATCATCTATTTAAGGCCTGTCATCCAGGGAAAAAATCAAATCACCTCCATAAAGTTAATAGAAACACCAAAGGACATGGTGAAGAGCACAGCATCTGTAACCAAGCCTACATCAAACTCTGCTGTAATTCTGAATAATGCGTCAATTAGAAAATGTGAGATTATGACCAACTGAAAAAGCAAGTGCTTGGGCACTGTAGTCTCTCAGGATTGTTAAAACCAGCAGCGCCTATAAATTAAAGAAAGCCAAGGAAGGCACAATGACAAAACTGAGCAGTTTATTTCCAGAGAAATCCTAAGAATGCTGGAAAACTTTCTTCAGCTGCCATTCCTAACTCACGATGCTGTGAGATGCACATTAACAGTGCACATCCTGTGGCTGTTAAACATGAGGCAAAATAACCAAAGTTTTAAGAATAACTTCACATTCTTATGAGAAATAAACACATAAGAAAGAGATAATCAAATTAGTATTATTTTTGTAGATAAGGCTTTAGAAAATTATGGGAAGCATGGGGCAGGACAACACCTTTCACAAAAAAAACCTCACAAACTTCTGAACTCAAAGAGGAGGACCTTCAAAGGTTCTCTGCAGTCCTCAGTAGCACCCTGCACATGGGATTCACACAAAAACTGCCCTCGTGGAGCAACACAACCCCAAACTTATACTGTACTGCAAACAGGAGTTACCCCCTTCTCTGTCTGGTATCTCCGGAGACACTGATAACTAATGAACAATACTCATCAGGTTTTCCTGCAAGTCATAAACTATGGAAAGTAACATGCAGCAAGAACAAATCCACACAAAAAAATGGTTTCTCTCAAAACCCAATAATGCAATTTTAAGAAAAGCATAATTTCAACAGAACCAAAATTAAGTGCTAGTAAGGTCCATTAAAGGACCTCAGTAAAAACAGACAAACCAGCAAAAAACCCCAAACATACATAAACCCACAGATTTACTGCCAGCAAGAAACAGAAAAATTTACTAAATAATCTTGCATAAAACCTGTGGATTTCTTTCCAAATTTCTTATGGGGAAAAAAAGGGCTACAGCATTTATTTGATATTTTATGTTACATTGTAACTGTAACATTTGATCATTACCAAATAAATTATGTCAATGAATTCTCCTGTGTACCCTACAGTGTCCCAAGAGCTGAGGGTACCCTTGGCCATGAGCACTCCCCCACTCACCTTAGCAAAGTCCCAAGACTCCAATGTGGACAGAGCCCAGGCAGGTGGGGGAACTCAAATCAAGCAACAGAGGATTCCATGGGCTGGACACCCAGCCCTCTTCCAGTTGGGAGCACCTCTTCCCATCTGCATTACTTCTTGCCAGCCCCGTTCTCTCACTATTACAGCTCATTTATTTGGCCTTCATGACCCAACACCAAAATTTGGCCCCAAGGCAGTGACAAGATGGAAAACAGGTCACAACCTCCACAGACATCTTCCTTCTCCAACATCGCATCTTCTCAGTGCCAGCTGGGACAGAAATATATAAAATTTCAATTATGTGGAATGGAAAATTCATATATTTCCAATTAGGTAATAGGCAAGGTCAGAAATAGATTCCAATTTATCCAGACCTGCCTCCTGTTACCCTTCCTTTCATAGAGTAGCACTTCCTCCTACAACCAGCCTGAGCTGGGAAGTCCCATGGACTTCTTTATTTAAGTGCTTATCAACAGAAGAAAAATTGCTAATCTGCTCCTTGGCCTGTACTACAGTAAATAAATGATTTTAAAACACAGGGAAGAGGAACAAAGATTCCCATCTCATTGGAAGCAATTCCCTATTTTGTGGAACACAGCACTAAACTTACTCTTTCCTATGAGATTTGTACCTACAGAACTCAATCCAGACAATCTTTCAGAAAAAAAGCAAAGTATGTTCTGGTTTTTGAGATATAAATGCCTATAAAGCAGTCATATGAAAGTGCAATTCAACACTAATAAAGTGGAAGAGTACATGTAAATATTTCAGCCTGAGGTCATGAAGGCAATCACTGACAAAGTCCCACACTGCAGGCCTTCTTTAGGTTGACTACAATTCCCATTTGAATTTGCAGTTCATACTCAGAACGAGTAAAAATAATACAGGAAAACAAAGCAATTTTGGAAGCTAAACAAACCCCAAAAATAGGTAAAAGCACATCTATTACGCAATGATAAAACATCTAAAACAAAGGAATTTTGTATAATAAAATACTTGAAGAGGCTACCATTTCCCAGACCCAATGAATATTAAGTGAAAGACCTCAGATCCTACGTGAGAGTTCCAAAAGTCCTGCTGCATTCCCAGTGACAAATGAAATTCTTTATTACTGCAGAGATGACTCATTTATAGGGAGATATCGACACCACAGGGGAAGCAGCTGTCTGATTAAGGGAGTATTTGTCTATTCTTATCCATTCTCTATGAGCCTGCTCCAGCACCCACCGAAGTGAGGCCGATCTTTGGCGTTGGATCGCAGTAGGATTGGTTTATCCCCAGCCAGGAGGTTCTCTCTTACTCACTGCTCCAACTCCCTCCCGCACTAAAGGACTGTCAAGGACGATAATCAAAGAAAATAAACCCTGTGGCAGTTCTGTCAGCCAGATTCTCTACAACCCACAGCCTCATTGATCAGCCACAGAATCATGGGATCATTTAGGATGGAAAAGATCCAACTGGTCCCACAGCACTGCCAAGCCACCACTAACTCATGTTCCCATGTGCCACATCCACACGTCTTTCACATCCCTCCGGGGACGGTGACTCCACGGCTGTCCTGGGAAGTCTGATCCAATGTCTGACAACTCCAACACGGCAAAATTTCCATTCTTTCCTGCTTAATCAGCAACCACCACCTGATGCTGCATTGTCTTTGCACAGCAGAAGAGCACCTATTTTTAGTTTTTTAACACTTTCACAAATATCCAAGATAAAGACACTGATGCCCTGAAGCAGCACTTGGGAAGGGAAGACTCTTGTTCATTCTCTGTTTTTCACTGACAACAGGGATCTCTCACCCCCACAAACTCCGAGGTGAATAAAGTTCCACCAAGCTTCCGTATTAATGATCTCAAGGCATTACTCTTAGTTCCATATATCAAGAAGTAATGGAAGACTATAAGCTAAAATAGGCAGCAAAACATATTGCAGATAGTCCTTTCTGAACTGCAAAGATCACTGATTGGAAGAATCTCAACTGCTGCAAGTCACTGCTAAAAGTAAAACCAGAGAAGAATATTTAGAATCTATATTCAGATTGGCTAGAAGTGCGGTAGCTCCTTTGCAAGGAAGCACACTTGTTCTGCAAAAGGCATATGGGCACCTCAAGTTCTAGGTGTTAGGAAAAACCACCTTCATTTTACCCCTCTGCTTTTGCAAATTCGTCTCCAAATATATTTGTGATTTTCCAGCACTTTCTCCTTCTCTATTTATTTTAATCATTATTTTTAGATGGGTATTAAATTTATAAATAGTGTCAGAACACCAAGGCTCTCTTCGTGCCAACAACACGGTGATTTGAACAGGGTCACAGAACATAAGACTTACATAAAGAACATTTTGGACCTCAAGGTACATTTGCATGACATTATTTTCCACTATAAATAATCTCTCCTTCAATCACAGATCTGTATTACAGAAAGTGCACGCATGTTTAAAAATTACATTGGAAAATAAAAATCACTAAGATGGTTACATAATAGGAGGTGAATTATCTCCTGGCTGAAATCAAGTGGAAAAAATCTAAATCTCTTGAAATCATTGGCAAATGTTTCAGGGATTTCAGTGAGTTAAGATTATAATATATACTGTTATAAAACCAAGTGTTTCTTTATAACCTTTAATTACAGTTCCCTATCTCTAAATTATCCTTGTCCATCTCACACACCTCTCCCAGAAGAAGACTGGTTCCTCTCAAGCCGCCTGCTTTTGTATCATTAAATTTGCATATGGAAGTTGGTTAAAAAGGATAAAATAATCCTTCCTGTGTTTCATGCTTCTGGGCCAATGATCATTACTACAACTGTGCAGAGACTACAACATCATGATGGTTTATTACCCAAAATAATGGAATGTGTGCCGCTAAAAATCCAACGAGGTGATGTACAAAATAGCTAAACTGTAATAAAGAGAAAACTGGTGTTAATTAACCTTTTCACCACCTGCATATTCATCAGCTCTAGCAGGACCTTGGATCCTCCTAAGCTGCCCTCAGAGAATTTCTTTCCTTCGCTCCTCTGTTTTAATGAATTTCCAAGCACAGCTAAGAGCAAACACACAAAGGCTGGTGTCAGAGCTCCATTCCAGAGCTGCAGGGACACCCCCTCCATGGAACTGGGAGGGACACAGGAGCCCTGTGTCGGCTGTGCTGGCACCTGACGCCTGCCAAGAACCAAAATCCACCTGCACTCCTGCAGGCACCGCATTGCCATCAGCAGTGCCACACCGCAGGCACGGGGAGCATCACCAAAGCCTAAACAGAACCTGTTAAGTGCTATGTTTCCTTAGAAATCCGGGGAGACAGCCAAGCACGTACTTCCTTAAGCTTGGGAGAACTCGTGCTGCAATGCAGAGCTGGCTCTGGGCACAGCTATTAATTATTTCTGATTTCACTTCTTTGGGAAACCTTTTCCAGGGCCTCCTCGTCCGCCAGGCTAATACCCTGCACCACTTGAGGGTGCACACAGTTCTGTTAAAGCACCTACTGCTAATACCTGCATGGCAGGAAAGGAGAGGTTAGGAGATAAATTATTACCAAAGGAGTGGCCGAGTTTGTCTGCCCTTCAGACAACACTGCAGGCTTTGTGCTGTCCTCATCATAATCAGGAGACAAAAATACAACTTGGGGGATTTTCCATGATCCTAAAAATACCCCTGATGCAGTGGCCACTGGCTGCAGCTGCCATTTGCCGAGCACAGTCAGGCTGCACAGCACAGACGCCGTGGCTCTGGGGGCAGAGGGGGGTGGCTGGATTCTCCCAAGAAAACACAGCAGCAGCATGGAGAATACAGCACAGATCTCATCTAGTTGCTACAGAGTCTCCATGCATTTCCTGAGGTAAATTTTGCTATGATACAGCAGTTGCACTGACCAGACAAAGTAACTTCTTTTTAAAATCTGTATCACTTTCTGTCTCCAGCAAATGTCATTTTGCAAAACGAATCCATGCTCAATAAAACCCACCCCGCTCTGCACACACAGATTGTCATGGCAGTTTAAGGCTCACATCAGCATTTTAGATTTTACTCAATTCATCCTGCTAAATCATGTCACTGTACCAAAACATTTCCAAAAGGTGTCTATTCATAATCTTTTCCATGAGCAAGATAAAGAGAAATAGGCATCATTTGGATAATGACTGGTTTTTCTTTTACTGCTATATAAAGTTTGAAGGTTTTAATTTATTTGATGCAAGAATGTTATTTTAATAACAAGACGTAATATCTTCACACTGACAGAGGGCAGGGCCAGATAAAATACCAGGGAGTAATTTTTCCCTGTGAGGGTGGGGAGGCCCTAGCACAGGGTGCCCAGAGAAGCTGCGGCTATCCCATCTCTGGAAGTTTTCGAGGCCAGGTTGGATGGGGCTCTGAGCAACCTGGGCTAGTAGAAGGTGTCCCTGCCCGTGGCAGGGGGTTGGAATGAGCTGAGCTTAAAGGACCCTTCCAACCCAAACCATTCTGTGATTGCGTGACATCCAATAGCAGCTAAACAGAGCTAACAGTAAATCAATGGAGACCCTGTGGAGAGGCTAAACCAGAGATAACTTGCATTGTTACCTGACCTAACTAAGTGGAACTGAGTCTCCCTGGCCTGGAAATAGGGATGGCAGCAGTGATTCCTTTCCCTCAGGCAGCTCTGATGCCCAGCACCATGTTCATCAGCAAAAATAGAAAAGACTTGCTGAGCTTAACTATTCTCCATTCGCATATGGGGACCAGTTGGGAAATCTTAGTTACTGCCTCCTCTGGCTCCAGCAGTGAGACTAACATCAACACAATGCATGTGATTTCTTTCCTCCCTGCTGCACTGGTGCTTTTAAAAAGAAATGAAGCAGGGGAACAAGAAGGCTCAGGTGGGTCCAGGCAGTCCCCAGTAAATCATGGCCTGAGCAGTGAGGCATGAAGCAGCTTTTGTCTGCTCGAGCCTCCTGTTGCACTGTCAGCCTCACTGGTTTTGAGCAGTGACATGTCTCTGTTAGACATCCTGGCATACCACAGGCCAGAAAGAGTAAATAATTAAAAATAAGCTTAAATTATTCAACCTAAAACAGCTTAGAAAGGCTTGTAATTATGGTTCTATCCACTGAAATCATTTTCTACCAGCCTGCAGAAATAAGAGCTACATTCATTTTAGGTGAACACCACTTGTCAATGCTGCCTTATTTTACATACAGGAATAAAGAGAAGGAAGATCTAAATTACCAGGCCAAAAGAAATCCACACCCTTGCTCAGGTCACGTACAAGAACAGCATCACATTAATATCTGGTAAATATGAAATGCTGCGAGTTTTTCCTGACCCACACAATCACAGGGCTGTTTCAGAGCACAGGTAAACAGGGTTAACTTTCTAAATCTTGTGTTACTTCCCTCCCCTTTCTCCTTCTGTTCATTCTTAGCCTATCTTCATCAGAAAGGGATTCTGCTGGAGGACAAGAAGCTGAGCTTAAGCAGAAATGTGTTTTCTGAAACCTACTTAGGCTTATGTCCCTAAAATGTCTCTTCCAAAACCCTAAGGAGCCAATGAACCTGCCAGATTTCAGAGAGGTTAACATGCTAAATCCTTCATTAACATCAACAAATAGAAGGTAATTGAAGACATTTTTTTTAATTGCAGCCTTTGTTTTCAGTCACCTGTAGAAGGGCAACTAGCATTTAATCCTTATTGATCCATATGTGGAAGGTTTTAGCCTAGGAAAGAGTTTTAACACGGCTTTGAAGCAAACTCTGAAAAACTGTAAGCAAAAGTCTAAATCTATTTACAATAAATGGAACTTCCATAAATAATTACCAAGAGAAAACCCTTGAACAGCACCAACTCTGTGAACCACCTGAAATGCACTTAATTACATTTGTCAGATTTCAGTAATTCATATTATATGCTCCAATACTATCTATAACTGTGTAACAGTGGGGAATATCTACTTCTACCTGGACAACCCCACGGACTGAAGAGGGGAAAAATGTTGATTTTAGCTGTCCAGGGCTAAAAGGACAGGTTGCTAACAGGTACATTCATCAAGATGTAGTTAAGTATGGAAGAGCTCATCAGACATTCAAACAAAACTCCCAGCACCACAAGTGCACAACACGAGCGGCCTGGGATTGAAGCAGAGAAGACAAATTATTTTTTACAAAACCTGAAGTAGCACCAACATTCTCAAAAAGCAACCCAGAAGATCTTTTTTCAAGCAGAGTCCAGTCAATGAAGTATGAAAATCCATCTGACTGCCAGCTGTAGTATTTTGCACCATCTCAGGGAATGAGGTGGTGCCTGAATGGTAACACTCCTGCTGCCCTGCTCAGGACCACAGTCCCTGTTCCCACCCTCTGGATGCTCTATAGATTGGCAAATACATCCACCAGGGCACGGCTCCAGCCTTCACCATTAAACTCTCAACTCTGCGCTCATATGCCTCTCTCTCTTCAGGTGCCAAACTTTCCCCAGGAGTTCAGCGGAAAAGCCTGAGGGACTAAATTACAGAAGCCAGATTTCAAAAAGCTTGACACTTCACAGTTTAACATCTGACATCCTCATTAAACATTTTTTTTTAATTGCTTAACACAAAGCTGCCCAAACATCACATAATAATTCTTCCAGTGGTGCAGGAAAAGTCAAGAATTTGAAGGACACAAAATATTTTACAAGGAAGTAACCAAAACCAGTCCCAAAGCCAGAGAAGTTTATCAGGATGATTTCCCACGATGTGCAAATGCACTCCTGATTTTTTAAAATCATTCCTGCTAAGGTAAATTTGCAGAGACAGGATAGGTGGACAGTCACCATAGGCAGGTGCTGACATTTCTCCTCTCTCTAGGCTGTTCTTTTAAAGAAGAACTTCAGCAGAAGTTCTTTAGACTGATTGAGACAAAGTGAGAGATGGAAACTTGGGCATTTTGGACACTTTCATCCTTTTTCGGAAACAATCACATAATGAGTTCATCCAGCCATAAAATCCCAAGTGTCTGCCATGACACTGGATTGTACCCAGCAAGCTTTACAATGCAAAGGGATTTAGCATTCCAGGAACACATTCTGCTCCTCCTGCGTCCAGTGTCTCACACAATAGAGCCGACAGACCCTGTTAATTTTTTCTCCAGTATTCCAGATATGGATTAATTCAAACTTGTGAAGAGGCATAGTCACCCAGAATACCAAAACCACATTGAGATAAATGATCTGTGTTTCAAAATACTGTCCACATTTGATTCATTACGAGCAAATAAATCTTGTATTCAAAAACTATCAAGGAAATTAACTTAAATACCACATATAAATCAATGAATGATTAGACAATAATATAAAGGCGAGGAAATTTAAACTTAAAAGTTGTTCCTTTCCCATCAGAAGCAAGGGAATTGGAGATCATCAATCTTGCTTCGTGTCAGAATGCTGCATATTTGTGCCCATGAACATCATGCCCCTCAAACAGGAAATGGAGAAAATGAAGCAGCAAGTCCCAGTCTATTCTGAAGTGCAATGTCATCTAAAGAAACTCCATTTCACAAGGAAGCAAACTAGTGAGGTATTATTCTCATGCCCAGAAATAGCTCCATAAGGAAAACATAAGCTTGAGATACAGAAGGAAAATGCTCAAAGGGCATCAGGAATAGGCACCTCCTACGCAAACACTCCATTATAAAACACCAAAAAGTTTTTTCATGGCTGGAGAGGCATTTGAAACATCTAGAAATTCTAGTGAATCACAGAGACATTTGCCAAGGCAATGAACACAACACTGAACAGACAAAACATATTCAGTGCTAAGAAAAGAACAGTAGGTTAAAGCTGCAATGAACCTTGAAAGCTTCAGTATACAAAGGTGAAGCAGTGAGAGACTCTTTCCCTTCCTTATCCTGATACAAACTCCCCATGGATCCTGCAGCAGGTTCACGCCAGGTGAGACAGTAGTTGGCATCCATGAACCAGCACAGGAGTGACCAAGAACAAAGAACTGGATCTCTGTGTGCCCTCTTCCCCCTCAGGATGTCTTTTCCTAGTGCACCCAAGCGCTCCTTAGCTTCTCCATGTCCTCCTTCCTACTGCACTTTGGCCCTTTCCAAAGGGAGGAACTCTGGGGCTGCCAGCCTCACTGCAGAGCCAATGTACCCAAAGACAAACCCCCACCCTCCCTGCCAAAGATGTGCCTTGAATTCCAATGGGCCTGCATCTAACACAAATCTGACAACATTTTCTATAACGTGAGAAGTCCTTCATTTTTTCCTTTTGTGAAAAAGGAGGTGGTAATGTGAAACAAGGTCTGCTGTTGAGCTGAAACAAAGCAAACTCATTCCCTGTCTCCTGCAGCTCCATAATGGAAGCCACTTACTTTGTGTTGACTCTTCCCCACACAGGCTGGGACTCTGCTGACAGCAGAATCCCTCCATTCTTGTCTTTCTGCAGATATTTTCCAGCAGTAGTTCTGTGTGAGCTTCAGCACTGCTTAGGGTGTCAAGGGAAGGACAAAATTCACCTGATGCTATTGGTTCTCAGTCTCTTTTAGCAAACAGTCACGAATATTTCACATGCTGCGGAACACTTTATGCTAAGAATGCTGAACTCATGAATCTGACCTTCAAAGAGATACAAAAGTTTTTAAAACCTTTTTCAAATACTCAATGCTAAATAAATACCCAACTACTGCTAGCAGAGACCAGATGTCAAACTCTGTCCTCATGACTGATGGCAAAATGGTAATAGCCATCAGCTTACCACATCTGTAAAATTCAAAAATCAGTTTTATTTGGCAGCAGAACCCATTTTTATAACAGGCTTTTTTCTTTGGGATTTTATTTTATGTGGGTTTTCGAAAATCTTTTCAACACTTGTCACACGCAGAGACGGGAAGCTGCATCTGCTTTGAGAAGTACTTTAGACAGGGAGAAGCAAGTGTGTGTTATACAGAGCCAGGGGCTAGGCAGCTGGATTTCAAGGCTGTAATTCCAGCTTCGCTGCTGACTCAGTGAGTGACCGTCACGGAATCACCCCAGTTCCCTCGCCTCACTCTGCAAAGGAGCTCTCTCCAAAGACATCGAGAGGCAAGCGGAGCTGGGCCTTATGTATTGTGGATTTAGGGAAAATGGAATTAGTCATGCCTAAATTTCAATAAAATCTATATACTTGAAGCTGTTCCCCTCCTCTGTTAACGCCTGGCTTTTAATGATCTTGATCCATTTGGGTATCCACACAATCACTCAGAAGGCTGGGGGGCTGTTTACATACACACATTTGCACCAGCACCCTTTTTTCCACGTTGCAAGAAAAGGTTACACCTGCATAAAAGGGAAAATTTCCAACTTGGATGCAAGATAAACAGACCTGCCTCTCATCAATTAGTTTTTAAAATCAACTGAGTCAATCTCAAAAAGAAGGCAGGAAAGAGTCTTCAGCCTGCAAACTCATTTTCCCAGTTTCTGAACGTGGGACAATCCTGTTCATCTTTAAAGAACCACTAAGGATGGCCAAGAGATGATATGAGCAGCTCACTGCTGCTGGCCAGGGGGCTCTCAGGGCCCGGGACTACACCAAGCAGCAGCCATGACTCGACCTCAGAACATTCTGGTCAGAACTCTGTTCGCTCAGCACAGAGGCTGCAGCCACAGTTTGCGGCACTGCTGCCCAGACGGGTGATGGTCACACGGCAAAACATTCAAGAGGCAGAGCCACGACGAGCCCACGCCCTGCAGCATCCCTGGGAGCTTGGAGAAGGGTGGGATGGTACTAACGGATGCCCAGCATCCTGGCAGAGCGGGAGAGCTAAAGCCAAGGCCCTTCATTTATCCTCTTTTGCATAATTGGGATGTTCCACGGACACGGGAAAAGTTTCTATCACAAGGCCAAATGAGCACTTCGTGCACTCGGCACGTACATGTGCATGGCACGTATCCAAATGAGGGTTGGGAAAGACAGTCCACAACACCTGACATATTCCCCCACTCAAATGATCTTCCCACAAACAGAATGGATCTCCATTGTAGGGAAAATCCACTCTCTGCAGTGTAAGACCTTTCAAACAAATCACAAAGCTGGAACCAAATTCCCCCTATGCAGAAAGATTTTAAGTGCTGAGTGCAATAAAAAAAATATTCATTTGCATTTTGCTTCTCACTTCTCACAAATTAGGTTGTCCTGCAACCTAATTTGTTCCTAGGCTTCATTTTCCAAGAAAGTCAACAAAAACTGGGAGGGCTCCTACTAGGAGATAATCCCTTTTCACAGTAAAACCATCTATTGCTCTTCAGGAATTAAAGTGACAGACACATAAATATCTCACTGATATGTATCTCACTTAAACTGATAACTAAACAACAATACAATAGGTACCCTAGAGTCTGTATTTGGGTTGTCCTGTGTATATGATGGGGGTGCATACATACCAACATAGCTGATCTGCTCTACACCCTGCATCCTGCACAGCACCAGCATGTACAGATACAGACATAAACAACTCATCCCTGTCCTGCTGTGTTTCTCCTGCAGCAGGAGCAGGACTGAAAAGCCCAGCCTGACCCACCCCCAACCATCTGACTGAAGGCAAGTTCAGGGTGCAGCCAGGCACTTGTTTATGTAACAGCAAGGTACAGCTGCAGTAGAAGGGAGCCAGAAGCAGGGGCTGAATATTAAAAAGGAGGAAACGCACACAACACTGAAGTGTTCTCCATATTTCCTAAGCAAAGCCCACTGGTGGTCCCTGGATCTGAAAATCTGATTAGGAGCCTGCATCACCACACATGATTACTAACACAAATGCGGGCTGAGCCTGCCTGCTTGCAGTCAGGGATATGCAGCACTCTGGGAAAAGAGATAGCAGAAGGGGCAGTATTAATTCTATCCAGTTTTAATTAAAGTAGACCAATAGGCATTTGAATCAAACATGTTGAGGAAATAGGATTTGTGAAAATCAGGAAAAACAACACAGGCTGTAATGAAGTACTGAGGTGGGTGTTGGGCAGATAGAAAAAAAAAGCCCTTCCAGCAAGGACATCCACACATTAAGAACATATTTTAAAAGGGCTGTTTTGCAGAGGATTCCACAATCAAAAATGTAATCGCAAAAACTACCTTATGCTGCAGTGTCCCATTTAAGGGATTAGGAGAGTAATCACAATCTGCCCCAAGCAGCCCTGCCCAGCATCCAGGCACTGCATACATTAGAAATGTCAATGCTGTTCGTGATGAAGAGAATCTGGATGTGACTTAATGAACTCTGCAAAGAGAGCCTTTGAAAAGTCATGGAGATCACACCCAGAGGTCCCAAAAGCATCAAACGGCCTCGGTCATTTTATTTAAGTCATGTAGTTCAGAATATAAAAATCCCTAAGACTGAATGCAAAACAAATTCAAAACTGCCCAGGTATGCCAAGGGAGCAGATGGCTGCTGAATTCTAGAGATCTGCCAAAAGGATCTGTAAATTCAAATATTACATGGCTGGATTCTGGGCTTTTCTTTTCACAGAGATGTGTGTACATGCAATGTAGCAGAAATGGGGAGGGAAAAAAGATTGTGTCTCTCGAAATCTTCCTTTCCAGAGAAATTTATAAAAAATGGATAAATACGTGATGTCAGGGAATGAGTTAATGCATATCACAAGCTAGAGAATCCAGACATGGGAGGAAAGAAACGGCAGTGAGGAGGCATTAACACAGGCACTCCCAATGTATCACAGTCCTAGAGTTAAGATTAACAGAACCTTCATTTTAGTATTTTCTCCACTATTGTATTTTTTGTGTCCTTGGAAACTACAGAGTGAACTGGCAAACAAGTAATCCCTATTGATTTATTATCTTTTTTTTTTATCCCAAGACAATGAGAGTTGTCATTCCCTCTTTCTAACACAGAAGGAAAACAACAGTTAATTATAAATTAGGAGAAACCTCCCCAAAATCTGAACCATCTAAAGAGATATGCCTTAAGAGAGCTAGAAATTGCCATCAGTAACAGACAAACCTGACAGATTGCAGACTTGTGTGCCAGGCCCTACCTAGACAAATATACCTGCAGTGTGCAGTGTAAATACAATGAATCACGGCGGCGAGCCCACAATCCCTTTAATGACACCCAAAAACTGCAACACAGCTCAGCGGATGCTCCCAGCACCCCAAGGCAGGTCCTACACGCAGCACTGAGCACTGCTGGGGAGGTGGGAAGTGGAGCTAAAAATGGGAAATGGGGGAGAAATGCTGCTGCGAAGTAGAGAAATGCACCTTCACGCTGCAAAGCACAAGCACAGCCACCTCCCTCCCTGACAACTTCTCCAGATCAGCCAGAGGCTTGGAACACCTTGCTGGAAATGATGGCAGGTAGCTCCAGGCCTTTTGGGATGAAGGGAAAGCGGCAATACCAGCATGCCATCTTTATGTGCATGATTTCTGAGTGGCTGTGGGCTGCCACGGCCGGCAGCACTTGAATCTCACTGCAGATGGCTTTAAGTCCACAGAGGGGCTCAGAGGGGACGGGAAGGGATGCAAAAGGGAAACGTGATAGGAAAGGTTTGGAAAACGAAGGGGAGAGCATTGCACATGGCAGCGAACACCTGTGAAGCACCGCACAGACAGAGGAAGGGTTGGGGGGAAGGGGAGAAGGGGGCTGGTGTCCCCCTCGTACCTTGCGTTTCCGATCGGCCCTAGAGATTTTCCGCTGCCTTTTTCTTTCCTTCTCAAGGTTTCTCTCCCTCTCTTCGATTTCAGACTCTCGAACTTTTTTAATGGAAGCGGCTGCGTGAGCCATTTTGGCGAGGAAAACACCAGCTCCAAGGAAGCCGTTCCCACCACACGCGGATATCCAGGTGATTTATTTTTTCCGCAAGGGCACTGGCTGCGAGCCAGAAGTTCACGGCGTAATCCCCTCTTCCTCCTCCGGCACCCCAGGAAAGGTCACGGCTCTGCCCCAGCCCCTGCAGCACCCATAGCTCGGGAGAAGGAGAGCCGTGTCCACGCACACAGTGTGCCAAAGTGCCCGCAGCCACACACACACGGGCAGGGAGCAGCCGGAAAATACCTCCTAGCAGGCTGGAAGCCCTTCAGCTTGGCTGTGGCTGCAAAAGAAGGCGGGCTTCAGACTCAGCTGGGAAGGAGCAAAAAAAAACCCAGGGAGAGGAAAAAAAAAGGAAAAGAAAAATCGGCCTTTAAACACACATCACCAAATTGGGAAGGTCTTTTGGGATTCCTCCAGAGAGGCTGCGTCTTCTGGCTGTGAGGAGGGCTGCACTTCAGCATCCCCAGCAAGTGGGGGAGGGGGCAGCTCCCGTCAGCTTCTCACATCGCCTTTACGCAGGGTGAGAAGAAAATGGTGCAGTCTGACTTGCCGCCGCTGCGACCGGCTGTGCCGGAGCCCGGCACACGCCTTCCTGCTCCTCTCCTCCTCACGATCTTCCCTCACTGCTGAGGCGGTCCGTAGGAAGCTGGGAGGAAAATGCGCGGGGCTGGGAGAGCCCAGGCTCAGCCTGCTCACCTGCAGGCAGCGGGAGAGACGCCTGGAAAGGGCTGGCGATGCTCAAGTCCTCGTTGTGCCTCTCTGCAGCCACGTGAGGCTGCACCAGGAGAGCTGCATTCAGCAGCGAACCGAACGCAGCGAGGAGGGACAGCACAGAGCACGCAGCGTAATCTGGGCACGGCCTGCCCCGCTCAGCTCAATCACACCAAAGTAAAAATAATATCACCAAGGTTGCTGCTTGTTATTATTCAACACCAAAAACTGCTTTCAGGCACTTCCCTAAGACAACTTCTGAAGGCCTGCCTTGAAGATGGACAGTGTTTATAGCTGTGGACCAACAGCAACCAAAAGAGACAGTGACAGTATGTTGCTACTTTGTCCCTCCCCCCTCCCCAAATGTCATTTGAGTTTGGAACACTAATCACTAGCGTTAATATCAGAGACAGACAGGTCTGTCATTTCCTCATTGCTTATCCCCTTGCTAAACCAGCACATCAAAGTTCTACTCCCACCTCTCTGGGTAACTCTTATCACTATTAGCATCAAGATTTTATTCATCAAAAGAGGACACGGGTAGATCAGAAGAGCCTTTGCATCAGTTGCTAGCAGACAACTGATCCCATATCAGCTCCCCCCAAAACCGCTGCTCCCGTCTCTTCAGCCAGGTGCTGAAGGAGAGGCAGGATGTGACTCCTCAGTGCAGCAGAGCTGTCTGCATCCCTGGCGTAGTCACCACCCAGAGTCACAGGGACGTGGCAGCTCACCAACAGCAGCACTAAACCCCACCAAACCAAAGAAACAACTCCCCGAGCCAAGTTTCCCTCTGCAATATATTCCTTGACTTCAGGGAATTGCACTGAACAGTCCCTGGAGCCAAGCACCATGAATTTCTCTGTAACATAGCCTCACCACGTGAGTGACAGATGTCCTGAGAGCTCATCATGTGACAGCAGCTCATAGATCAGCCCAAATTCCCCCCTCAGATAACTGTGGTACCCACAGAACTTGATGGTCTCCAGCTTATGTGAACCAGGACCATTTACTGTCACCAGGGAACTAATCCTCATTGATGACTTCTGTTGTCACTGTAGGGTTTCACTTCGAGAATATTGCAGATCAAATTTTCACAAAGGATTAGACAGGTAAACGACAGAGCACTACAAAAGCAACTTTAAAACAGGGATCTATTTTGTGTTTGAGCCAGTGATCTGTGCATTCAATCAAAAACAAATTTCCCTAGTGGAAGGAGGCATGGAAAATAGCAGGGCAGGGAGTGCCAGCCAAGCTTTTTCTGGCTCCTCTGTTCGTACAGGCTTTCTCCCAGTTGTTCCCATTTGTGAAAAACTAGGCTACACAAAACTAATGGATAAAACACAAGGGGCTGCAGCAACAGCCACCAGGACAGGGAGACGGGTGGAGGCAGCCATGGGAATAAAATAAAGGGGGAAATTGGAATCCTTTATAGGCACACCTTGTATTCTTAACATTGTATGAACCTCACAGGTAGCATCACATGTAAACCAGAAATTAACAGCTAGTAGTCTAGAACTGAACTTTCCTGATACCTTTCCAACCTTTTCATGGGATCTTCAACAAGAAGTTTGACAAGAAAACCAAATCACAAGCAACCACACTTAAAAATCCCAGTCCTAGGATTTCCCTAAATCATGGTTAAATCATGGTTTAAGGTGTGTAAGCCCCTAAATGCTTAAATCCTGCCACATGGTGCATACATTCTGATACACAGAAGGGTTTACAGCAATCATGAGTATTAAACCATTTGTCATCTTTCGATGGTTGATACATGCAGCCTCATCACCTCAGCACCAAATAATTATTCTTTCAGAAAACTTGCTTAAAAGTACTTTGATGTACTTTCTAACCCAGACTACACAAGAGAAAAACATCTGAAAAAAAACAAACTGGAAAAACTGGAACTGAACAAATGAAGTTCAAGTTGGTGCCAAGTAAAATAATATGATTCTTTATAGGATTACTGGTAAATAAGAACTTCAGACCAGCTCTCTGAGTTCACTGTTATGTTCCACAAACATTTTCTCCCTAACCTCAAAGAAACATAAAAATATTTCATCATTGTGTGGCAAAAAAGAAAAAAAAAAGTGATTTTCAATAGATTATTTTGGAAAGAACATATCTTGTCTGGGGAGAAGAACATAAAGTATGTATCAATATTTGACACAGCTTATGTCCCTGCAGGAAAGAAGTGTTCTGTTTCAAGACAGATTTTCCTAAAAAAAAGTAGAAAAAGGCTTGTCATCGCATTGCATATACAGATCCTAACAAAAAGAAATCCTTCTGCAGACATCAGTCTGAAGATTACATTTTCAAGTAAAAATGGAGACTGAGCAATTTCCTCCTAAACACAGAAAACGTATTGTGGAGGTGCTACATCAGAAAGGCAGAATATACAGCCATGCTGCCACAAACGGTGTGTGGGAGGGGAGTGGGAGAGTGGGAAGATGCACAATAACAGAAGAACACAGTTCCAGAAAAAGGGTGGGTTTTCTCTGAAAAGCATGTGTCATCCTCAGCCCAGAATGTAGAAATACAGAACTCGTGAGATTCAACAAATTCCCATTTGGGATAATAAAGCTTGTAAGGCTTCAACCTGCACAGAGCCCCGTGTGATCTGTGAACAGACCCCAAGTGATGACCCCGAGTGAGATCCAGAGGTGAGGATGCTTAACTGGGGTTCCAGCTCCTGTCACTGGCATAAAGCATCAGCTTCCTGACCTGATCTGCTGATTTCAGTCTCCAGGTTATGTTCACTGACCCAGTGCTGCAATGGCCACAGCTATGACCAGCATCAGGCTTTACCTGCAAGTTTTCAGGCAGACAGACTTGATTTGCAGAGCATATCAGCATTTGCAGTCTATAAAAACCTAGTGGGTGAAACCCAACAGTAACTGAGTACAAGAGGAGATGATGTAAACAAGTGATTGTCTTCCTTGAAGCATATCCACTAACAGTGGTCCAGCTTGCAAAAATGAGCTTCTCTCCACATAAATCATGTGGGCAGTGCAAAAACAAAGTTAAAACCAAGCTGAAGAAGTCTGACTCAAACCTGTACCCAAAGATACTAGAAAAAGGGAGGCACTGATGGAGTGGGGAAAGCCTTTCATGCTTCATAGCCAGAATGGAGACTATTGTTTCCAGTTCTAAATCTAGTACATTCAGGAAACTGTCTAGAAATCAAAACCTGTTTCAAACAGCTAAAAAATGGGAAAGGGCTGTCCTAGGCAATAGTTTGGCAAGGATGAAAACTGGACAACTCAACATTTTGTCTACTGTTGTGGAAAACCCTTCTGGACAAGGCAGACTACAATTCATACAGGAATTAGGCTCCCTCCAAAGTGATGCCCTGCCTGACTTGTACATGATAATCCACAGGTGCATCCACAAGATATTTTGCAAATCTGCAACAACCATTATCTCTGTCCCTACGAATTGTGCACTGGTTTAAACTTCTGCTCCTTGAGAGGAAGGACAGGTTAGGCCAGGCTTGGAGGTGTGCACATAGCCATGAGTGGCCTGGAAAGCAGAGAGCCCTGGCTCAGTGAATTAGCTCACCTCCACCCACAAGCAGGGATACCAACCTCCCCTGTGCTGCTATTCCAGACAGGCTAAAGAGGTGGGCAGCCTTCTCCCTCTGCTCAGGAAGCTCTTCTCTGAGCACCTCATCTAGAGGGGTGTGTATGGAGGTGACAAAATTGTTTTGATAGGCACAAAAACACTCGGAATGGCAGGGTAGAGTAACGATGTACTTAATTCAACTATTTAAGAGTATTCAGAGGGATTGTGTGTATTAGCATATCCAGCCATTTCAGTACCTACAGAACTATGTATTCCTAGAAAAGCAGCAAAATAATCCTTGCAGAAAGTATAAGCACAAAGCTAACTATGGAAACACAGGTACAGTTATAAATGGCCTCCTGTCTCACTCATGGCTTCATCCACACCCTTAGTTACTAATGACACACTAGCGATACTACAGGTATGTAACTCTAAAGTTCCAATAACTCTGGAAGTGAGTTTGCAATCACATATCCATGCTGTGTAGCTTTCATTTTATATTTCCTGAGAGAAAAGGTACTAAGGTTAAAAGAAAAGTTCTACACTCTCTTATTATTATTTTACTGAAAATGCAAAGACAATACGCTCCTCCAAGTTCTGTGCTGGAAATTAGTGTCGCTGAACTGGAACTGAGAAGACGATATATAAAACTATGTCCTGCCTTTTTCTGCACCTTCAGTACATTTATTTCATTAATTGAAAAGAAAGAAATACCAAAGAAATGGAAAAAGGCAAGTTGAGAACAGATGGATCAGCGCAGTCCTAACATCTTTCCTTTCTTTTTCTGTTAAATCCCAGCACTGACACCTTTAGTGGTCAGCACCAAGAACACATGACAGATGACACAGTAATATTTCAAATACCACAACCCCCCTTGAACAGTGGGTTTCTGTCTTGAAGGTGTTCAGTTCAACACTGACAAACTTTAAACACAATTAAAAATTAATCTGGGGGGAAAAGAGATACTGCTTAGCTACCTTCATCTTGGGAGAGATACAGTAAAAAATAGTAATCTACTCTTATAAAATTATTTTTCCTATATTATGGATGAAGAAAATGAGATATGCTCCTAGTAACATAAGAACAGTCACTGTAGGATGAGACCAAAGTCTTCTGCCTCCAACAGGGGTCAAAAATTGGGTATCCACAAAGGGTAGAAAAGAACAAACATGGATGATAATTTCAAGTAGTCCAGCACCTTCTGGTTGTTTCAGACTGCTGGGCATCTGTGCCAGGCATTTCCAGTTACACAGCCATCCTCACCGGCTGTTTTCCATGAACTTGTGCAGCCTCTCTCTGAACCTTTCTGAACTTTCAGCATCCACAACATATGAAGGCCAAGTTCTAGATCTCAACTACACATCAAAGTACCACTGTCACAGAAGAGTGCTGACAGACCAGCAAGGAGGCAAGATAAGAAAATTGCCATTATAGAATCATGAAAATCCTTGCAGTCGGCCTTTGCTGCTGCCCAAGCTGTACCGTGGCAAAGAAACGCATCGCACACACCAACAACTTCCTGACCAAGAAATGTATGTAGAAAGGCTCTTCAGAGACTGATGTCTCTGGTTTAACTGATGTGTCCAGTTATGAGGCAGAGGCATCCCAGCTGCATCCAAGTTGGCAATTTAAGAAGCATATTTGTTTCATCAGAATCCCAAATAAACTGGAGACAGACATTTCACACAAGAGTGCCCATCCTGTGCTTTTCCAATGACCGCTAAGCTGCATTAACTCCAAATATTGCTCCACTTGTATTTGTTTTCATATTGGTTGAAAATATTGATGTCACATTCTATTTTAACTAAGTCAAACAGGGCCTCTTGCAATAGCTCACTAAGGGCAACCGCAGACATTCTATTGATTTCAATGGGTTTGGGAACAGGACCTCGATTATTTAATCCAACACTGCAATGTGCCTTCTCATCTTCCTTCCTGCCCTACCTGCTTTCACCTTTGATTATTGTGTTTGGTTCTGATCCTGTGAGGGCAGAAGCTGCTGTTAACACAAAGGTGGATCCAGGGGACCATCCTGAAGGTGCTTCAGAGCTGCTGGCTCTGATTCCCAAAGCATTCACTGTGTGTTCCCCAGGCTCACTCCTCACACGCCCTCATCCCTGCACTTACATTGCTGGATCTGCCAAAAAGGGGCAGGGCTCCACCTCTGCAGGTGCAGCTTCCCAGCCTGGTGTCTGCTCCACTCACAACATCAGGAAGGTGACCCGCAGCCAAGAGCAGGGGAGCTTGCTGGGGTCTGCATTCATCCCGCAGCTCCCCCACAACCACCTAGTGCCACAGACAAGTGCTCCAACAGCCTGAGGGAACATTCCTTCTCTAATCCTGCATCCCGAGACAGGACATATTTCAAGCTTAAGGAAAATTATCTGGGAAAAAGTCACAAAAAGCAAGCTACACGCTGAAAGATACCTGCATATATTTCACTTGTGTCCCTAATGGCTCAATCCTACCACTTGTAATTTAAAAGTTCTATTACTTGTTTTCCCAGGGGATATTGCCAATGACCAGCCTGAGGAGTGAAAAGGAGGGCTCTTCATTCTAACCCCACTGACCTACCTGATGTAGTAATTCATTTCATTCAGAAATTATGCTGTTACAATAATGTGGCTGAACTACAGTGCTGTACGTGGTATAAACAGTTTAACAGAAACATCTGCTGAACTGGAAACAGAATCCTGCTCTCTGAAAGCCAAGAAAGTGATGTAAATAAAATAGTTTTACCAATTATAATGATATGAAAAATAATTATGCCAGGGCAACAAGAGCTTGTAACAGGAAAACTGACTTGTTTGCCACTGGAAGCCTTAAGCCAGTGTGACCCACATCTCATCCACTTTAAATCCTTTCAGTTGCAACCTCGCTGCTCCACATAATCAGCTCTGCTTAAGCATCCTTGCTGTTACGTGTAGAAGTGTGCCTGAACATCAGCGCTGGACTAGGTCACATGGGTTCATGTTTGAATGGGCTCTACCTACCTCAAATTCAAAGGTTACCTGCCCAGTGATCAAAAAAAGGCTTGACTGACTGCTACTTACACAACTATTATTTTATATGTATACATATGGATTTCCCCACTGTTTCTAACAAGAGAAGACCTGTCTGTCTCTTGTTTATAAAAACAGAAGATAATGTTTTGCACTAAGGATTCTCAAAAGCTCTCAGACACTATTTTTAGACACACCCCAAATTAACAACCACAGTAAACACATTAGCATATACAACATTTTTTCTAAGCTTAATGTTTTTTACCTTTGCCTCACCATGGAAAAAGGGCAGGATGGATTCCTTTACTTTTGGAGTCTCTTCCCCCACCAAATAACTCCAGTGGTCCCAGTGTGTGACCAAACCAATACAGACCCAGCATTATTGCCTATGGAATACTGAATTTCATATACACAGCCAAACGGTGCCTTTGGCAGACATTGCTTTGGAAAGGACAGCAAAAGAACATACGGAATTTGCTACAGAGTGAATCCCAAGGCTGAGCACTTTCTGCTTCCCTTGGGTACCCTCGGCAGAGGTGTCTCGCTGCCTTCAGTGCAGCACCCTGGAGAGGGCCCAGAACCCTGGAGAGCGCCTGGGGCGGAGACACACCGAGGCACAGGAGGGAAAATACCAGGAACGCAAAGCCGAGGAGTCAGGAGCCGCTGGGGACACGTCCTGGTCCCCCTCTGCACCCGCTGAAAAGCCAAGTTTCAAAATCTAAGAAAGGCAGATGTGCTTTCTGTGGCACAGGCCTGTTTTCTGCGGGAAACATGGAAGCAAATGAAGCACAGTCAGTGTTGTGCTTCCCATCAGGAGTGCCTGGGGAACGGGTGGCAAACGATCCCCCTCTCCTGGTCAAGTAATGCTAAAGCAGCCTTGGATTCACATTTCATAGAACCACACAACTTGTGTTGGAGGCNGTCCCAAACTACCCTTTTCTCAGTTTAAAGCCACTAGCTCTTACTCTAGCCCTACATGCCCCTCTCCAAAGTCCCTTTCCAGCTCTCCTGTAGTCCCTTTAGGCCGAAAAGCCCCCACTCTCCCAGCCTGGCTCCAGAGTAGCACAGCTTCTTCCTTGAGCTGTGAAGGCCTTCTGCACGGCCTCCTCTGTGCCTGTTCCAGTAGGTCCATGTCTCTCCTGTGCCGGGACCCAGGGCTGGAGGCTCCACGTGGGGTCTCACAAGAGAGGAGCAGAGACCTGCTTTGACCTGCTGGCCATGCTTCTGACACAGCCTGAGACAGCTATTGCACTGACGCCTTAGGTTTTAACTTTTATATTGTTTCAAATCCTGCACTGCCCAGTGTAACTCTCAAGTTCCTGTAGCTCGTTCGGTACCACTCTCCTGTGCTCACACAGACATAACAAAGCCTCTCCAGCTCGCTCTCCGAGGACACCCAGACCATCCTAGGCTCAAAAAGTGTAAACCTTCACCTTGAGGATGGGGGAAAGCTTGGGGAAATTACATCATTACCTAAAGTTTTAATTGGTGAATTGATGCTGATATGCAAACAGACCAAACCTATCAACACATGAAGAACTTGTGACCTGTTGTCCATCTTGGGATCCACTAAGACAGGAGCCTCTGGAGCCCAGGGTGTACCTCTGAAGGCCTTTCAAATAAATCCCTCCTTTATTCCCTTATTCCAGTCTAGTCTCTATTTCTAGGCAGTCATTTAAGGCATCAGCAGCATCAAAGCAGCCCAAACACAAAGTTTTGAGATGGCTGAAACACAGCCCTGCTTTAGGGTAAGACAGAACAAGACGCTCCCTGTAGCATCAACACTGAAATCCTTGCTATCTTTGTGAAGTCCAGAGATGCAGACCAGAGGGGAATCTCTAGAGGAAGCATCTGAGAAGACCCAAACACCCAAGGCAGCAGAAATGAAGACACATTTTCCCTACATGGCAGATAAAAGCCAGAAAGCCAGGTCTGAACACCAAACCCAGCACATTGACCAGGGCACACAGGGCACTGCTGAAGGGCCCTACCTCCCTCCTGAGCTTCTGCTGGTCTTGGATCAATCACCTATACTCTTCAGTAAACACCTGCCAGGCGACCTTTGAAAAGCATTTCATAACCTAATACAAATATCTTTTCTAAATAGTATCAATTTTAAAAGTCATTTTTGAGTCAGCTAAATACATAGACTCCTCAGAAATCACAGAGAAGGTAGCTTTTTGTCCTCCTATGACTTAAAAACGTAACGCAAATCTCACTTCCAAATACTAGC
>VZRF01001191.1:0-15663 GCA_013396875.1 Vireo altiloquus | reverse complement strand
GAATAGGGGATTGGATAGGTGGAAGGGAGAAGGAGGAAATGAAGTTTTCTTAAGCTCCATGAATTAGATGGATGGGCATGAAGCCTTGCAAAGAATTGGGAATTTTCATCTGTCCAGTAAGGCCAACAGCCAACCTGTTTACCTTGTGTCCCTTTTGTACATTTCCTTGTAAAACGTAGGGAGGAAAGAAGCTCATGTGAAAACTTTAGCTGTTATTTGGGTTTTTCAGCAACAAAATCTCACAGGTTTTAGCACATCCATGTCCCACATGAGACCAATTGCGCTGCTCTTTGGAAACTGCGTCCTGTTCCACACTGGGCTATTTAATACTCACATTTCCCATTTTGGGAAGTGCATGAGTGTTTTTGCATGGAACCTGGCTGGTTTCACTGCTGATTTCATGCTTGCAACAGGCAGAATTTCACATGGTTTTTCTGTTCAGCTGCAGGCCCAGAAGCAAATGAGAAAGGAGCAGGCTCTCAGCAAGATCCAGCTTTTCAGCTGTTGGTTTGTGGAGGGTGGGGTGCCCAGAGAAAAACAGAACCACGGATAAGATTATATAAATAACTGTTGTTTTTCTTGGCCTGGGAAATGCAGATCAACACTTGGATGAATGTTGCCTTACATACATTTCGGAGCACAATGGCACCTTGTTGTTGCTTTGAAACTTTGTTGAAAACTCAAAGCCAAGAAAAAGTGATCACGTAAATGAGCAGAGCCTCGCGCTGGGAGAGTTTCACCAAGGCCTCTGCAACAAAGCTCTGCCCCAGCAGCACTCAGGAATCTGCAGTGATTAATTGGAACCTTTAAGGATTACTCCAATTTCATGGGATTTCATACAGCTCACTCGAAACCTTGTGATGGTTTGGGCAGGTGGGGTCAAAGTGTTTCAGAAATGCTCTCCCGCTTTCCTCAAATGTCTTTGGGTTATTGGACTCACATTCAAGAACTCCTCAACCCCAGGCCTTAAAATTCTATTGCCCCTGAAAAATAAGCTATTTAAATAATTGTTTAATTTGGGTTTTTTTAGGTGGAAGGTCAGTGTATATTGATAATGTGCCAAACACAGATCAATAGCTGGATTATGACACGGGGCATACACACACCAGAGTGGTACATTTTCATGTTAGATGCATAAGGGTTTTTTGCTTCCTGGTGCTTGCCTCCTAAAACTGCACTTTAACACAGAAATCAGGGTAGAGTTCAGGTTGCTCTGCCACACTTCATCCCTTAGCTTCAAGCACAAGTGCATGGGGGAGAGACAACACCTCAAGGTCTGGAGGGGTTTTTGCCAGTGAGGTAGAGAATCAGATTCACTGCAGAGTCCCAAGGCTTATCTTCCTTTTGAATAGTATGGAAATTAGGGAAAACCTCTAGATGTGATTCTAACTAAGTACATGTTATGCATGGTATGTACAGTGTATAACACAACAGTCTTTGGAGACACAGGAGGAACAATTCAATTCCATTGATAAAACTCAAAACTAGCTTTCACACACAACTCACCTCAAAGTGTATCTGCTTCAAAATATATTAAGCTGGGGTTTTTTTCTCCCTCTCTCTCCAATATTGTCTTTACTTGCATACTCTAAATAATTTTAACATGTGCCATGGTAGACAGTGGTTGTTACCAAGCCCTTCATGCAAGAATCTCACAAGATTTTTCCCTCCAAGTCCTGGATATCCCATCAAGTAAATATTCTTCCAGCCAGTCCTTTGCTGCTAGAAGTGTGCCAGCACTTCAGCATATGTTTATCAGGGGGGTCTCTACAGTCTATCAATTCATATTTACAAAAGGTCAGGCAAATCAGCACCCTTACAACACCACTGTAAGGTTAAAATTCTGGTTTAACTCTGTTAAAATTGAATTCCTCATTGGCCCTGCAGTGGTGAGGAACTAGAATTAGTGCTGAAGTCAATGATGATGCCACAAATTCTGAGACACAGAAAATGTCCCAAAACACACTTAAGGGTAAAAATTGCCCTCATGGAAGATTTAGAAAGACTGATACCCACTTGTTTCTCTATTTGAGTAAAAGAAGAGCTGAAGTTGCTCAGAAAGGGGCTGGACCCAGAGCAGTGTCATAGGATAACACAGAAGGAGTCATAACATCTTTTGGAAGGGAGTTTTGGCCCACTGAGTCCAGGCCCCTTTCAGAGCACAGCCAGCTGTACCGATGGATCCCAGTGCAACATCAGAGCAGGTCACTCCAGGCTGTGCCTGGCTGAGGTTTGAAGGTAGCCAAGAATAATAAAGAAATGCCCCACGTCTCTTACTTCCAGCAGCCTCACATTGCCTGGCACAGTGTCTTCCACAGCGTGCAAACAGCCAGGAAAGCTTCCTTCTGACCCAAAGCGGATCCCAGCCCAAGCACAGTACGAGTTCCACACTCGGCTCCACGGAGCTGCCTCTCCGCCAGGAGCCCGTGGTGCCCACGGCCCCGGCACGGTCCTGGCACAGTCCCAAGGAGCTGCTGCCCAGGACAAACCTCTCGGCCAGCAGCCTACGGTGCCCGCGGCCCCGGCGCGGCCCCGGCACGGTGCCGGCGCGGTCCCACCCCGGTCCCGGCAGCAGACGCACCTGAGGTGTGGGGGCAGCTGGAACTTGTTGCGCACGTCGGCCACTCGCCGGCCGAGGTACGGCGTGTCCACGGTGACGAAGATCCCTCTGTACCCGGCTCTCTCCGCACGCCTCACCAGCGACTCGGTGACCTCCCGGTCCTTGTACACGTACAGCTGCAGCCAGCGGAGCCCTGCCGGAGCCGCCTCGGCCACCTCCTCGATGGAAGAGGTGGCCCAGGAGCTCAGCATCATCCCTGTCCCCACGGCCTGGCAGGCTGGAGGAGCACAAAGTGATATTCTCTAAACAGGAGCGTTCAAACAACGCATTTAAGCTTTTGAATATTGCCACATTATCTCCCAAAAATCACCCTCCCCGGGGGCGACTGCCGACCCAGGCTGCACTGGCTAACCTCACACAGATAGATTTCTATGAATCTATCACGTATTCTTTTTGGAGTAATCTGTCACTTATTGTAAAATAAAGGAAAACACTCCGTAAAACTCCAAAATATTATAGAAAGCCTTGTTTTCCTTGGTCTACCACAGTATGCATATTTTTAATGTAAATGGACCTCTGTTTCGAGACGTCATCCCCAGCCCATGGAGGAATGAAAAAGTGGTCTTTATGACAACATTTTATTAAATAAGGATTACAAGCCTGTTGGAGTGGAAACTTATGAACAGCTTATTGAAACAAATTGGTTACACTCTCCCAGGGCCACCAGGCAGTTTTTCCTCACTGGAAATACAGCAGCAATCACCCAAACCTCTCTAGTTCATGGCCATTCCGTTTCTGTCCTTGAAATTCCTGGACATAGTTCCCTCTATAGTGGGAATGAGCGGGAGGGCTGCGAACCCGGGAATTGCAAAACCCTCGCATCAGATAAGGGAGAAATGTAAATGTTATGGTTCAATCTGCCTTTAGTTATCCATTTATTTCCATTTTTTCCTTTGATTCCTAAGTCTACCTCTACCGCCCTATGGTTGCAAAAGCAAAAATTAAGTTAGAAACTGCACAATAAAACATTTTTGGTGAAGAGATGATTTAAATCATGGTATACCACCATATCCTTTCACCTTAGCTGCATATGTAGCAATAGAGAAAAGAGTGCTTTTCTCTTATTTAAGATTAGATTTAAGCAGTTTGGTTCAATCAGAGTTCAGCCATCCCAGACGGGGTTATGGCATTTTCACTCAAGCATGCTCTCAAAATTCCCCTCATCTCTCCTGTAAAGTTCACAACTCGCTGGTGAAGCACCAGCTCAACACACGTAGTTTAGATCTCTCAGGCAAATCCAAAGTTCACAGACAAAATTTTTCAAAGTTTTAGAGATTCCCAGTTACAGTTTTGGTTGATCTGTGCTTGATCGTGATCATTTGAAAGCTTATTTTGACAATTTTCTAGACTTATAAAACCATGGGATACAGAGGCCTGAAGTGTTGCCAGGCTTGGTTGGGGTTTTTTTCAACCTCGAATTAAGTTTTTCTAAAAATACACTCCAACTTCTCACACATTTAGCTGCAGTTGAAGAAAACAGAAGCAATTCATTTACTCCAACAACTGTATTTTACACTTCACTTTTGGGGTGCTGCAAATTATTTATTATTCCAAATCAGTCCTGCCACAGCCATATTCCCACAGGGCGTTCTTGCAGCAATATGTGACATTTGCCAGAGTTTAAGCATCAGATGTTTTTGTAAACCAGCCTTTCCTCATGCCATTTCAGATTGCTTTTAGTTGTTTGTTTTTTGTGTTGTTTTTTTTTCCAGGTCTTCTTTTAATGCTGAGTGTTGCCCAAAGGACACGTTCACCCTTGTACACCCTGCAGGCTCCTGCTGGGGTCTGTGACAGCGCAGAGAGTGCAGCAGTAGCCACACACAGGGAGCTGGGGACGTCCATGGAATCACACAATGGTAAAGAATCTCCTCCTCACATCTAATCCAAACCTGACCTCTGGCAGTCTGAAGCTATTCCTTCTTGGGGAACTCAACTGAAGTATTTCACATAGCAACAAATGGGACAGGAGCCACTTGGGAGCTTCACTGGGGAGCAGAGCAGTGACCTTTTTTAGCCCTTTTTTCATCCTGAAGCCTCAGAGTATCCTCCCCACATCCGATGGGGCAGCACTTCCTTGCGTGGTTTGGGAAGGGTATGGAATTTGTCCCTGTGGGCAACTCAGAGGCAACAGACATCAGGGAGGACACTGGAGAGGAGCCCAGTTCAAGCTTGCATATTTTGTCAGGGTTACCTTGTATGGGAATGGGAACTTGCTTTTTCCCTCTAGCTGGGCAAATTCCCATCATTTCCCTTTTAGGGGCATCTCCGAAGCACAGCAGCCAAACTGCCCCACTGCAGGAGTTTTTCCCCGAATCCACTGTCCCCAAGCTTAGGGCCTTGGACATTCCTTGGGATCAACACAATGTCCTTTTGGCACAGTGGTACTTCTCAGGAGCAGCAGCCATGTTTGTGGAGCCACATCTCCCAAGAAACAGAATTGTTTAAAGAACTTCACGTTACTCTCTTGACTAACCACCCTTGGCTGAGAGATCTCTGTCAGCCTCTCCTCCCTCAGCCCTTACAAAACCCTGCATGTGAGAGGTGCCTGCCATCCTCTTGTTGACACAAAGAGCTTTGTCAGCTGTGCAGGAAGGTTGCAGGGGAAGGGACACGTGGCCAAAACAGATCTGGGATGTGCCTGGCCCAGCAGGGCTGGCGTGCCAGGCTGCCTGGGCACACTTGCAGCACAAAGTCCCCCTGGCCACACTGCTCTCCAGGGGGAATCCAGGCCAGGTCAGCCCAGGCCACGTTGTCCTGTGTGAATATTGTCCCCTCCGTGCCTCTGGATTGACATTAATTTTCATAGCTCTAAATTAACCTCATCTTTTCATCACCACATAGGTAACAGGTGGGTTCAAAGTCCTGCTGTTTTCACTGTGGCTGAGCACAAAATGTAAAAGGTGACCAGATCCCTGCTTCCCAGTCACAACCATGGCTGATGGGCACAAGAACTCCAAATTTTAGTGCTCAGCAGCATCATAGAGAGCAAAACCACAGTAGCAGCCTGTTAAGAGCCAAAGGAACAAAGGTGTTGCTCCCTCTCTAGTGGGAAAGACAGAGCTGCCAGAAACTCAGCTAAAATTAGGAAAAAGAAGCTTTTCAGTCAATATTCCTGTTCTCCATTTGGCAAAGCAAACGGTGCAGTCACGTCGCAGGTGGTGGTGAAACCCTTCCTGCGTCAGCAGCAGCTTGGGGAGTGCTTTGAGTGCAGCTGCAGAGGGCAAACACAAAAACTTCAGCCCTGAGTGACTGTCAGTGACAGATCTGAAAAGACCTGGCCAAGAAAACAGTCAGGTTCTCAGCCTGTTTTGCAGCCTCTCCTGGAGAAGCCAAGCTTTGCAATGCTGCTTTAGGGTGAAAACCCAGGAACTGAAGGTACTCAGTAAGCGCAATATGGAATAAGCAGGAATATAAACAGAACAGAAATGTCAATACAGTAATGCTACAAATCTGTTTATAATCAATTAAGGTTGCAAAAACTTGCTGGGTGGTGCACAAGGTTTTGGGTCAGTGTACTCGAGGTTGGTCCTGTTGACACAGGGATCAAGTTGGTTTGCGGGCACAGCATGAAGTCATGGTGGCAAATGAATGCCTTGGCATGGAGGAGCAGTGAATCTGCTGATGGACAAGCAAGAAAAGAAGATCCCATAGAATCAGAAGGGTTCTATTGAAAAATGTTTAGAGAACAACCTTTTGCTCTTTAGTGGCTAAGATTATTCATCGAATTTGGCAAATATTTTTAGTCAAAGAGGTTGAAATTGGAGTGGGAAGGATGAGAAAAAAAACACCTAAGTCAAAATGTCATGTGTTGATCTTTTCAAAATGGAAATGTTTTCTCCTGAGCTAACACTTTTGTTTCAAAACAGAACTATAGCTAAAAGCATTAGCCAATAGGAAAATGAAATAAAACATTGTGTTTTGGATCAAACGAACAATTTCAGTTAATCCAAAACAATTTTCCTCCCAATTTTTCAGCTTCTTCTGAACAGAAAATCCATTCTTTGGAAAATTGCCACATACAATGATGAACTACAACTAAAATGCCAGGGAATATACTTGAAGGAAGACCTAAAAAACTGGGACAACTGCCAAGGTGCATGAAATTTTTTCAGGGACAAGAGAGCTTTCTCTGTAAGGAAGGACTCCTGCTACGTTAAGACATGTCAGAGAAAACTGAGGGGCAACCTTAATGCAGCCTGCATAGACTTTTTAAAAAATTCATCTATTATTTTAAAGTCCAGCTAACAGGAGTACAGGTAAATCCAACACCTGGATTTGAGGCTGTGCAAGGTTTGACTGCAGTTGATTCTGCTCAGAGTGGGGTTATTTAACCTTTGGGATAACTCACATTGTGTTGGCTGGTCTGCCACCAGCAACTCTTAAAATTGGATGTTTTTCCCAGAAAAGATCATTTACTAATCCAAAAGAACTGTCCATGAGTGGGTGTCTAAGGTGGGCTGACAGGCCCTGCCCTGTTCTGGGAAGGTGCACACTCCTCTCCAACAGCATGGTTGCTGTGGGAGAGCATCCCTCAGGAAACAGCAGCCCCCAAAAGGCTGACAAGCCCCAGAGCAAGGGGGTTGTGAGGGCAGGGAGCTCCAAGGGAGCTCCAGGACCTGCCCTTGTCCCTAGAGGAGACATTTACCCTACAACTCATGGGCAAAGCTGCCCAGAGAGCAGAGCAGTTCCAAGCAAGACACTGCTGCTCAAGGAAATTCCTCTGTGGGATCAGGTATTGTTCTCAAAACACCAGAAGTTAAGGGCAGGAGCTGTCATTGCTCTCTTCACCTGCTCTCCAGCCCAGCCAGGCAGACTAGAGACACACAGGGATGCTCCTCTGGGAGCTGCTCTGCCTCCAACAGGAGCCAGGGCAGAGGCTGGGAAGGGACAGGATTCAGACCATGCTGAGCTTCTCAAGGATCACGACCACAGCAGAGGCACCACCTCATAGAGCACTTCCTGCACACCTGAGCCAAAGAAATCCAGGCTTCCAGAGCATGCCAGGCTTTGCAGAAGCCACACTGTTACGGATCAGACTTCCTTGGCTTGTGCAAACCAGAGCAGCTGAAGCAGAAGCTGAATTAAAGCAACCAACAGTTTGCTCACTTAAACTCTGTGCTACCTCTGGAACAGAAGAGAAGTTGGATTGTAGCAAACCCCCTGATCCTCAGTGTCCCAAATTTAAGGGAACCTTTAAGCCAAATGTGTACTTTACAGCTAATTCCTGTCATCTTATAAGGTCAAACCAAAAGCTTGGCACTGAGTGCCCCACTCCACCTCTAACAGCACAAAACCAAAGCCACTCTTTTCTCCCCCAAAATGCCAATGCAATACAGAGGGTGTGATTTAATATTGCTCTCCTTTGAAAGCGATGACAAATTCTCCAGCTCCAATGGATGTGTTTCCTGGACCACACATTCCAACTGGTGCCATTACACTGAGCTGTCCTAGCTTGAAAACCCAGAAACATTAAATGCAATAATCGTGGGTTAAAGTTTGAAAAAGTAAGTGCACAAAAATCAGGAAATTCCAGAATTAAGTTATTAGCACAACCATAACTCAGCCCTGCTGCTCAGCCTATTGTACCACTCAACTTTGCATGCCAATGTGGATTTAGGCCTTAAAAACATGGCCGGGCTGCAGCATCAGTGGGAAGTTTAGCTAAGAAACATTCTGAATTCGGTGTGTATCAAACATTGCTCTCACCACTGCATTAGTGTGTTTGCACTTACCAGAGTAATGCTTCAGAGCTTTCTCCCAGCACAACCTGGCCCAAACCGATCCTCAGGAGCTGCCAAAGGGTGGGACAGCACCGAGGCCGCTGCCGCCCTTCCCACAGCGATTCGAGGTGCTGGAGCGCCATCGTGTGCAGCACGTCGGCATTTACAGCAAGGTAAAAAAGCTCCGGCTCCCTAATAAAGCTCTTGGGAAGGGGAAACACATGGCCCCGAACATACTGTAAAACTGGACAGATGTGTTTTCCCAAGCTAGCTCTGGAGCTGTGCTGTAACCCATCGCCGTGCACATCACAGCGATGAGAACTGAGAGCAGCTCCCACTGCAGGGCTGAGCATTCAACTCACTTCACACCAGTATCTGCTGCATTGGGCATGGAAATGCTGTTAGATTAATAACCCAACCATGCATAGGATTCTTTTTTTTTTTTATTAATCCTATTTAGGTTTTGTATCCTTTTCCTTTCAGCGCTGGAGTACTGAAACACACAGCTCAGACATCTTCCTCAGATTTGGTGCCAGTCTGCAGCTTGAGTTAAAGGAATAGGAGACAGTTTCCCATCTGAATTCTGGTTAATATCCTTTTAAGCAGCATCCTCTGTGCTGGCAACATCTTTGTGCAGCTTCTAGCCCAGAGGGGCCCTTATCTCACTGCCTCCCTGGGATGCTCTCAAAGAGCTCTCTTCAAAGCAAGGATTTTTCCCAGGCAAACAAAGGCCTCAGAATTTCTGAAGTCAATTTTCAACAGGAAGAGTGTGACAATGTTTATAGCTATATAGAATGTATGGGTAGGCAGATAGATGTTTTCAATTTTCTACGTGACAAATGATGCCCCTCTTCCCTGCTTCATTTCCTACCCCTTTTCATGGAGAGAGAAGCCACACTCGGAGGAGCGAAACGGTAAAAAGCAAACCCGAGAATCACCCCAGTTACTCTGAGCAGCAACACAAACCCACCCAGGAGTGAGGAACCAAGCTGGGATGGTTCTCCACCTTGGGATGGTGGAGAGGGACACTGCAGGGGGACATGGCAGGGCTCACCTCTGGCGGTCGCCGTCTCTCCGTGCGGGTGAGCCATGCGCTGCATGGCGGTGGCAGCGACACACACAGGCATGGCCACCCTGTGCCCCAGAACAGAGGTGGACAGGCCCATCATCGACACATCCCTGAGCACCCGTGGGTACAGCTTCCACCTGCCACACACACACAAATAAAATTAATTCCAAACGGCTGCAGTGTGGGGGGAATTTGCAGTTCCTAATGGACATGAGCAGGTTTTCTTGCTGTCATGTGGTGAAAGCTGTGCTGATGCCTTAAATGGCTACTTAGAAACAGAGACTAGATAAAAATAAAGGAATAAAGGAGGTATTTATCTGAAAGGCCTTCAGATGTACACTTTGGGCTCCAGAGGGTCCTGCCTCAGTGGATCCTAAAATGGATGATAGGTCACAAGTTCTCCACACTTTTATATCTACATAAATTCACCAACCTGAATTCATTAGCCAATGATGAAATTTCCCCAAGCTTGCTCCCCTCTCCCCAAGATGATGGTTTACAGTTCTTGTTCTGGGTGTCCTTGGAGAGCAAGTTACAGAGGTTTGTTATGTCTATCTTAGCATAGAGAACAGCACTTAACAAGCTACAGAAAACTTCAGAGTTACACTAGCAGTACAGGCTTTGAAAAATACAAAAGTTAAAATCTAAGGCATCAGTGCTGGGGCTGGAGCAGAATCCCACTGTGTGATCCAGAGCTGCAGCAAAACCCCTGCAGGGCACAAAACCTGGAAGGAACAGGCAAGGAGGGACCACGGAGAACGGATGGCGAAGGAGGCAAAGACCCCGTGAATGTTATTGGCTGGTATTGTTTGAAAGGAAAGACAGGAGCTGTAGAACAGTAAGGTTCATGGTGAGCCTCAGACCCCCTGAAAGCCTTGGGGCAGAACTGGTGGCAGATGCTGTGTGCAAATGGGAGAAGTTGTCGGCCACCCTCAGTTATCCCTTTGATGGACATGGGGACCAAAAGACATGAGGATTTTTGGATAACACAGGCCTGGCCTGCATGCCTGGAGCTCCCATTCCCAAAACAGAGCAAACTAAACCATACTTAAGCTGAAATGGGATTTTACTGCAGCCAGGCCGGACACCACATGTCTGCACACACAGAAATTTATCTTTTTTTTCTCCCCTCACAGAACAGCATCACAGGATTATGATCCCCAGGGGATCAACGAGACACCATAACATCCAAGCCTTTATGAAGAGGGTGGCATTCCTAGGGACACCTGTGCCATGGGGCTTCTCCCCACCATCCAGATGATGTCACAGCACTGTCACCAGCAGAAGCCACAAGAGGGGGTGCAATACCTGGGGCTGGCTCTGGTGAGCTCAGCCAGGCCAAAGCCTCCCTGCAAGCCCCAACCTCTCACTGAGGCTTCCCTGGCTCTGGAAGGGCTCCCATGGCTCCTGAACTGTAATTGCAGAGAAGGATTAAAAATGTATGGTCTTGTACTGCTGAACCTGAGCAACTGCTCAGCACCAGGATGCTCGAGACTGATAATATTATAATTACCAGCACAGAGATAGAACCAGGGCCACTGCTACCCTCCGACAGGGAGAAGGGGTGAGCTTGAGCATTAAAATGACAATTCAGGGAGAAAAAGACAAAATCTCTGTTTTATAGAAAGATCAATAGACATTTCTCCAAGAAGCTTGGGGCAGAGCCAGGACGAGACCTGTCTTTCTGAAGGCCTGGAGCTTGGGGCCGTGCCAGCTCTGCAGGCAGTGCTCCCCAGGGAGGAGAAGGACAGTTATGATGCTTGGAAGGAGATGTGTGGCTGTGGAAGCCAGCTGTGCTGCTCGGTGCCAAGACACACATGGCAAGAACATCTCCTCACACTTGTTTTCATGCCATTGTTATGGTTTGTTATTTTTCAGGGGAGGATGGGCTGAGGGTGGGACAAAGAAAACATGACTTCTTTCTCCCCCTTTTTTTCCTAATCCTCATTCCGAAGGCTTCCACTCTGCTCTGAGGCATCTTTTCCCAGCAAACAAAGAAAACAAAAACCCCTTCGTATCACTGCTTATTTATAAAGTCAAACCCAAAAGCATAAAGGAAGTGGAGCATGTCCCTCTTCCCCAGGCTCCTGGTTTCTCTGGCCTGTCAGATTGTTACCTGCCACTGCCATGTCACAGCCAACCTGTGAGGGTCAGTCCCGAGGTACTGCATCCCTGTGGTGCTTTTAGCTGGGAAAAGAAACAGGAGGAGGCAAAATCCTCCCAGCAGTGCGTGCAAGAAAAATGATGCAGTCCCAAGCAGAGATACCTTTTCAGTTCACATCCTCTCAGTCAACATCCAGTCAGTGCTCCTGACCCAGGACTGACTGGGTCCCACAAAAACACCAACGGAGTTCACTACCTGAGTATCATCCTCTTTTAGTAAAACCTGATCTTCCTTTGGAAACTCAGATATTTCCAGCTCTGAGCTTCACAGACATTTGAAGGCAGGCATTTTCTGGATGAGCCTTAGGGAAATGCCTTTATCAGCAGCAAAGAAACCCCAGGGGCTGCATTTCCCAGTCACCAGGGCACACATTCATTTGGCTGCCACACAGCACCTGCTTCCCCCAAGTCTTTCAGTGAAATGTTTCCTGCATATTTTGGAAAAAACCTTGGATTTTTTAAATTTTAATTCATCATCTCCTCATCACTCACATCTTTTTGCAGCCAAGTCCACGCTTGTGTGCTGCAATCAGCAACAGAGTGAATGCATCCTTCTTCCCAGCTGGAAGTGGGAGATGCCGCAGTGGGGAAGGCAGTGAGCACTCCCAATTTAGCCAACTTCAGCTAAAAGTTGTTTTCAAGGAAGGATTAAAGGGAAGGAAAGGGGATTCATCTTTTGGTTTTTTTCCTTTTTTCTCCATGCTTAAAAAAAATTCCGATTGGAAATTATCTTGCAGTGGGATAAGAGGGAAGCACTGGCAGCTTTCAGCTGGGAAAAAAATTGAAATTTTCAAACTGCACCACATTTTCAAGCAGCTCTTCTCGTTCCTCTCCTGAGTTGCCCCAAATCCCCTCATGCTGCAGGGCAAGAAGCACACTTGGGAAAAGACACACTTATCAGGTGAAGCCTCCATCCTAACCCTAACCCCAACCCAGTTTGCTGCCCTCCTCTCCCCTAGAGCTCCACTTCCCTTCAGAAGAAGCAGGGGTGCTGTGCCAGGCTAAGCAAGAGCTGCTTTTCCTTGAGGAAAATTGATCTTCCCTCCCAGGATGTCATCTGCACTCTTTTTGCACTGTTCTGGGAATCTGAGGTGAAAGACATCCCAAAAATGTAACTAAATTATTATTCCAAGCATTCCTTTCCTTTTCTCCCCCTACAACTTTCCAGGTTGTCTGACCCAGTCCCACTCCCAGCCTCACTCTTTTAACCAATATTTAAATTACTTCTGTTGCCATTTTAATGCCTTTAATTGCCACGGGGTAACACCATATTTGCAGAAAGCCTGCACTGATGCTGGCACTGCTGAAGCAGCAGCTGCTGTTCCTTGCACACGACAGAACAAGGCAGTTTCTCCCAAGGCCTCCGGGAATTCCGTGGTGGAGCGCGTCAGGGTGGATTAGCAGGAGCCTGATCCTACACACACCGACGTCCCTCTTCCTTGGCATGCCGAGAGGGGAGACTCCAGATTGATTTCCTGAACGCCATCGAGCTAAGGGTGTCCCAACCTTGTCACAAAAATCTCTTCTCCATTCAGTCCCTCAGTTCTGTGACAACTCGAGAGGGGATTTCAGCACCAGACAGGGGAACTTGGCATTCCGGGATGCAGAGCAAACCCAAGGTGAAGGCAGTCAGACACCACAGGGAATGACATATGCTCTGACACCCCCAATCATCTCTGCTGCCCTTAATGCCTCACTTATGCCAGGGCCATTTGAGAACTACGAGTAAGAAATATTCATCTGGCCTCAGCAGGAACACACTGACGCCAACACCTGAGTGCTGCTTCTTCCCTCAGTCCCATAAGGACTGGGAGCTGGGGGAGAGTTGCTGTATCTGGGGTTAAATTCATCTTAAACACCATCCTGTGGAGGCACTTTAAACTCTGGTATCTGATTACACAAAGAAGGTCAAAAGGCCAAAACATTCATTTTATAATCCAATGAGTATGAATTGTGCTGCTCCCAAAATTGCATGGGGTGTTCCAGAGATAGTGTAGGATCCAGCAACACAACCACACATTAGGGTTAGATCTTAATAACAATAATAATATTAGTCCTTAATAAGATCATCTATTTATTTCTCTGGAAATGAAACCATTTGTTTGCCAAAAAAACAAAGGACTCACAGATGAACCCAGCACTAGTTTTCCTCCCTCACAAGGCACCTGAATAACCCTGCACCATTAAGATACAGGTTAACAATTCCTGCTTCTGGTTCATTTCTGCACTTTGTCCTCCCTTTAAACATACATATATATAAATATTCAATACACAGCACATTTTTTAATCAGACTGAACCCTGCAACTAAGCTTCTGACAAGGGAAATCAATGGGAAATGAAGCTGAACATTCTCCTGCCTTTCACAAAATTATCTGACTTGGTGATCTTTGTGGCTTGGGGGTATAAAGTCCATCTGACTTTGTATTTACCCACAAGCTGCTCTCAGGAAGAGGCAGAAACATCATAACTGTGAGGGTCAGAGTGAGCAGCACTTCCCTGTCTGTAACAGCTGGGCCATGCTTCTCCCAACAGCATCCAAGGGGAAAACAGGATTTTTCAAAGCCCCTTGTGTCAAATAGGTCTTGTAACGAATATATTGACAAATCTTTATAGCAGGTTCTACCTTTTCGAGATATATTCCCAGGAAGGCATTGCAAACACTGTCTAAGGACTGTTAAAGGCAGCATCCCATGTGCTGAGAAAATGGGATCTTGTTTTACTTCAGATAAATATAAAAAGGGAGGAGGAGAAAAGACAGAAACACCTCCCTTCATCCCCACTCTACTGAAGGGCAGGAATCCAGCATTAAGGGACTTCCAGCCCCAGCAAACTGCATTGTTTTCTTTTAACATCTCAGGCCATTCAAGGCTCTGCTAAATGAACATCTCCTTCAGTTCCAGGCTGCTTGCAAACGCCACAGTTTTGAACACCTAAAACTGGAGGTTTTTATTGAAAATCTGACGGAAGATGCAGGGAAGATGAGGTAAGCTTGAACCCCACAGGCAACCAGGCCGATGGGAGGAGGTCTCTTATCAGAGGAATCCATCCCTGTGGCGGGAAACAGCTTCAGAGCAGAGCTGTCCTTATCTCACTGCCAACACCCAGCTCTGCTGATGCCAGCCCAGCAAGGGACAGGCCCAGCTCTTGGTTAGCTGTCTCTGGCAGCTTTAGATCCTTCCTCATCACGATTAGCTCCAGCAGTTACAAGTAAAACACTCACTGCTCCTGCAGTTTATTGCCTGTAAGTACTTCCTTGGAGTGTCCTTTCCTCAATGTCTTATTTTGGTTTTATGAGGGCAGGTAGCATCAGAGCATCTGGAAGCATTAAAAAAAGATACAATAAAAAGAGGTGAGCACTACTACTCCATCCCCTCCTGCTCCTATTTACTCCTTGAGACAATCTTTTGGCTTGTGTTTGAGCAGGGAAATTTCTGTGATGGAGCTTCTGCATGGAGCTCAGAGGTGTGGAATAAGCAGTGGAGTAGAGTCGTCTTCTCTTGATATTATAAAGCTTTTCTATGTGCATCCTTAAAATTGAGGTTCTGGGCCCATTTCTGCAATCTGACCTTTGAGATCTTGCTNCACCAACACAGCCCCCGAAGGAAGGAGATGTCAGCAGCTGTTTGAGCAGCTCACTGGGCTCAGCTGGGCTGAGGGGAGCAGCCTCCAGCTGCTTCCTTCCCTCTGGCCTGCTCAGGGACATTTGGGAGTAGGGAACCAACTGATGTGATGTGAGTTGTGACACTTCCACCGAATCCCACAGCAAGTGATCACTGACTTTGTGCTGACCTTGTCCTTCTGAGGCCGAGGGTGACCTGAGCCCAGGTTTTGACAACAGTTCAGGGAGTCAGTCTAAGTCAAAACTGGTTTAGAACAGTTCCCAGCATTTCCAGTACCTCCTGCTAAAGGGCTGACCTCGTGCTGGAAACCCTCTGAGCACAGCTGGGCCACTCAGGACTAAGCCCTGGCTTTCCTGACTCGCCCCGGAGCTGGGAAAAGCAACTCCTTCCTGCAGGGCCCTGCAGCTCTCATCTGGGAAGGCCACAGAACTAACTCTGTTTGGGAGAAACAAGGAAAAGGCAAAACTGAC
>VZRF01001184.1:3526-15275 GCA_013396875.1 Vireo altiloquus | reverse complement strand
AACTTCTAAAAAACCCCAACAGGGAGATACCTGAGGAACAGTGGAAATCTACAGTTAAGGAGTGTCTAAAATGATTTGCCAGGAAATTAATCAAAAGGAAGTGACAAGGAAATAGAGGGCAAGACTGGATTGGCCTCTATACATCGCCACCAAGAAGATCACATACACCTGCTATGGGTTGCACCCCCATAGGCATGGGAGGTGGGGGTATAAGCCATACTGGACCTCTGTTAGTCCTTTTTCTGTCACTCATCTTTTGTCTTTTCCCTCTTGGGATATTGACAAAATCATGTCACAGATGCTACCAAAAGCTTTATATGGAAAGAAATCGAGGTTCCTTTCTTATCACTCAAACCTGTGTCGACAGCCACTGCTATGACCCATCCAAATTAGGTACTTGTATGCACAAGGGAAAAAATATTGGATTGCGGAAAACCTAGGAGCAAGTGGTAACAGACTGGGAAGTGAGTGTCCGAAAGGGGAGAGATGGATTTGTTTTGCATATATTATTGGGAGTAAAGCCCAAGATTTAGTAAAAGAACAGCTGGTAAACAAAAAGGCAAAGCCAGCACAGCAGTCTAACTCTGTGTCAGTTTCCCTTCAAGATTTATATACAAAACTTGAACAGCAATTAGAAAAAGAAATAGATGTCTCAAGATTGGGGAAAAACCAGTTTGTCGAACTGGGGGAAAGAATAAGTAAAGAACTTAACCAACTGTTAGGTCTGTAAAAGGGCATTGATGTCAGAGGAAAGGCAGTAGCTCGGGCCCAATTGCCTTAAGTAGAGCCAGACCAATACAAAGGGAGAAAATCGACCAGGAAAGTGGATTTTTCAATAGTGATACGTATTGGGAGTAGAATGGTGGAAAAAGTTAGGCTTCTTCCTATTATGTGCTACAGTTGGTCTGCTATTTCTTTCTTGTTTGAGCCCCTGTTTATTCAGCTAATTACTAGCATAGTTCAAGGCATGCAAGTGGTAACAATGCCTATGGACCCAAAATTGGCTGCATCTGGAACGGCACAAAAGATCATGGTATTAAAGAAACAAAATAATATAGAAGACCCCTTTGAAGAAGCGAAATTGATTTTACAAACCAGGGATTATTGCTCAAACCGAATGATTTATAAAAAGAGGGAGGATATTGTTATAAGTACATATTGTATTATTGGCTTTTTGCAAATATTAAAATGAATGCTGTATGTGTAATGTTAAAAAACTTTGCTGCATGGATATAAGTGTGATAATAGTGTGAAATGCTATATTTTAGGATTATAGCATGATATGTAGAATATTTCTTTTGTAACTAATACCAAAGATAATCAAGGAAATTCCCCACATTCTTGGATTATCTGGATGAAGATATCGGTGACAGACCTCAGAACCCTGAAGGAAGGATTTATTGATCAGGAAGTGGAGCGACAGGGTGTGCCAAAAAGAAGGTTTAGCCTGTAGAACAGGACCACGAAGAATGATAAAAATTTTTAACTGACCTACAAGGGCAGGTTTGGGAGGGCTTGAAACCAAGAAAGCACCAAAAAAAGGAATGTTTGAATCATGCATGAGAGTCTCTGAATTTGCAACACACTGGTACATTTAAAGAAACTTTTTTTTAGCTAAGGTGTGCTCCTGGTAGCATGCCAAGCACCCAGCCATTTAACCCTTTGCTTTATTTCTGTCTCCTACTGTCCTTTTATTAAACCTTTTATTAAACCCTTTAAAAATTTACCAAGAGAGTGAACCTCATTTTTCACAGTAACAATATCAAAAGACCCTTTTTGGTCATGGTATCTCCAAGTAGTTCACCAGTGGTCAATTAATATTATTAAACCTTCAGCCTGGCACTGACTTTCTCCAGCACAGAAGCAGCCACTCACCAGGATGTATTTTGGCTGCACAGGGCAGGTTGCAAAGCCACAGCTCTCAGGATGTGTGGAGGGGTAGTGCCTGCCAGAGCATCAGAGAATCGTAGAAGGATTTGGGTTGGAAAAGACCTTTAAACACCATCTGGTCCAACTCCCCTGCAATAAGAAGGGACATCTTCAACTAGATCAGCTTGCTCTGAGCCCTGTCCAACCCAATCTTGAGTGTTTCCAGGGATGGAACATCCACCACCTCTCTGGGTAACCTTGTATCAGTGTTTCACCATCACAGGATGCTCAGAGCCTTCAGCAATGGCACCCCAGGACCACAATTGTAGGCAGCTTTGGAGTCAACTCTGACCAGAGAGGGGTGACCCCCATCTCTGGCTGGCTCTGACCCCACTGCCCCCATCCCTCTGTACACCCACTCACCCAGAAATTGGCCCTGAACCATGCCTCCCATATCCTGCCACTGCACTCCATCACCAGCCTGCCCAGCAGATCCCACTCTGGGGCACAGTATCCCCACCCACATATGGTTACATGCACTTCACTTGCCATGTGGGCCTTCACTGTGCACTTCTGGGTCTCCATGGGTTGGGGAAACAAGGTGCACTGCTGCAGATGGGTCAGATCAGGGGGAACACAAGGTACCAGCATCAGCATGCCATGAGAGAAATCCACTAGTGATAGCCAAACTCAACCCACATGGTTTCCCAAAGGAAATGCGGAACATAGGGTGAACAATACAACCAGCAGCTGCATGGCCATGCCCATACAACCTGCAGTGCTTTCCCAATCTGGCTTGGTACAGGGTTGCCAGAGTATTTTGGAAAGGTTTTATAGAATTGCAGAATTGTTTAGTTTGGAAAAGACCTCCAAGATCATTGAGTCCCACTGTTAACCCAGTACTGCCAAGCCCACCACTAAACCATATCCTCGAGTGCCACATCTACACATCTTTTAAATCCCTCCAGGGATGGTGACTCTGCCACTTCCCTGGGCAGCCTGTTCCAATGTCTGATCACCTTTTCAGTGAAGAAATTTCTCTAATATCCAATCTAAACCTTCCCTGGTGCACCTGGAGGCCATTTCCTCTTGTCCTGTCACTTAGTAATAAGGAGAAGGGACCAACTCCCACCTTGCTACAATCTCCTTTCAGGTAGTTGTAGAGCACAAAAAGGTGCTCCCTGAGCCTCCTTTTCTCCAGGCTAAACACCCCCAGCTCCCTCAGCCACTTCTCATAAGACACAACCCTCCTTCACAATACACATCCTGCTCTTACTCATAGCTTATTATGGGCCACTGACCAAGAGGAGATGCCAGGTAAACAACCTCTGAGCAGTGCTTAAAGATGAAAGCAGCTGAGAGAGGACACTGTGCTGGAAAGCCTGAATCATGCCTGCTGCCCTGACCTGCTGCCTGCTTTAACACGTGGATAGCTAAAACAGTAATGTAGAAAAAAAGAGCATTTTCCACTTACTGAAACAAATCTGCTTAATTGCAATCTGAGGCTGATTTAAACCAGACTAACCCTGTCTACACTCCCAAGAGGGCACAAGCCGTCATTACAAATCCATGCCATCATGGCTTAAAGGGGCTACAACAAATTACTTTCCCAGGCCTCCCTACTCTAACATGCCAGCTCTTCCCAGAAAGATGTCTGACACTGCTGGACTAAAAATAAGTGGTTTTTTTCCTGTACTGCAGAGCTCACACTCAAAGCACTCAAGCCATTAACAGATATAGCAGGTTGACCTTAGCTGAGTGCCAGGTGCCCACTAAGCTGCCTTCCTAATGGGACAGGGGAGAAAATAAGATGGAGAACAATCAGCAGGTGAGATAAGGCATTTTTATTACAGTGAAAGGAAAGAAATAAGCGAGAGTCTGCATGCGCATAAGCTAAAGGAAAGTCAATCTCTACTTCCCATCAGCAGCAATGTTCAGACACTTCCTGGGAAGCAGGGCTTCAGCACACATAATGGTTCATCCGGAAGGCAAACATTGAGGAATCATGAATTATCCCCCCTTCCTCCTCTCTCCCTTAGCTTTATATATCTGAGCTGTCATCATAAGGTATGGAATATCCCTTTGGTTAATTTGGGTCAGCTGGCCTGGTTGTGTCCCCTCCCAGGATCTTGCCCACTCCCATCCCTTTCATGGGGAATGTCAGAGGGACAGCGCTGCTCAGCAGTAGCCAAAACACTGGTCTGTTATCAACACCCTTCCAGCTACTAATGCCAAGCACAGCACTGAGGGCTGCGAACTTTACCTCAGTCAGACCCAATACAACAGAGAAGCTTGTTAGCCCGGAACTATGTGAGAATGCTTCTAGCTGCTTGTAACACAGCAGGTTTGAACTGGGAGGCAGAATGCTCCTGTGAAGGAAATTAACTGGGAACAGAGTGAACAACCTCAAGAGCAGTCCTGATCACAGGTAACTGCAGTACAAAAGCTCACCAAGGATTAAGGACCAAGCTCCAGTGTACCAGGTGAAGTTGACTACACCACACAAAGTAGAGAAACTTTTAACTTTCCTAAATCCCAGATAAATCTAACACTGGGATCTCATGCCTCACATGGCATGCAGAAATTGGGAAATGAAAGCAATGTTCTGGTATATAACCTCCCTCCCACCCACTAACGATTGCTGACAGTTTACTGACAGAATTAGAGTCAACTATAGTTGTCCCAACACATAAGGACCTCAGTTCCGAGAGAACCCATCTTCCAAAAGCCAGGCCCCAGGACAGGTTAGACAGCAATTCCAAGAAATACTCTAACAGTATCAGGCTGTTAGAGATTCCTGTGATGTCCAACTAGTTACCACCCATGACAAGACAACATAAACTGTTTCCCCAGCTGAATGCCTTTCTCAGAGATGAGCTGCCTGGCAAAAAGTATGAAAACTGCAAGAGCAACCCTCAGCTCTGTCACAATGGGAACTGTGGTCATAGCTCCAGAAACTAATTACTACACCTCCTCATTCATGTAAGGGGAGTTTGATCCACATGGGGAGTTAAGATGCCCTGTATTTTTCAGAGTTCCTTTTAAGCAAGCATGTGTCACAGGGAGTCCTCCATAGTTTTAAAGGTGAAAGAAGCTAATCAGAAGGCAATCAGAATATATAAGCCTTTTTACGCGGGAACTTTTATTCTCATTAGGATCTGTACATTCAAGTTGCACATAGTTTTAAATCTTTGATGGAACTGGAGCACTGGATCACAAGAGCCTGGTCTGTTTGAACAGTTTTAAGTTTACGCCTCAAAAGTAGCCAGGAAACTTGTGACTATTTCCTTCAACTTAGCTTCTGTCTGGTCCGAGATCTTCCCTTCAGTCCTGTTGAAAGAGTTTAGTTAAACTTCCGACACAGAAATATAGATGGTCAATCCCTAAGACAGAGAAAAAGCTTCACAGCAAATCTTCCCATTTGTAACAAAATTAGCAGATGAATTAAAACATTTCTGTCTGATGCATGAATTTGTACTACTAACATAACATCCCTTCTCCACTTTTAAGCATCAGCTGGATTTCCTAAGAACTAAAGTCATGAAGCTGAGCTCTGGACAGCTGGAAGGCTGATTTCCAATTCTGGTACAGGCACCTTAAGGCCTGATGTTCTGGGACACACTAGATTAACAGTTCAGTGACCATTATCTGCACTACAGCCATCAAGTCAATACCCTTGGGATGAAGCAAGATAAATCATCATACCTGATTGTGGAGAGGAGGGTCTGGTGCTGGCTCAGTACATGAGCTAGGAAAGCACTCTCAAATTTAGTAATTTTGCTGGGCTCCAGCTTGTCCAAGTGACCTCTTACACCAGCATAGATGACTGCAACCTGTTCCTCGATAGCCATGGGAACTGCAGAAAAGAAAGCACTCATGCTATCAGTAACTCACATCAGGACACATCAGTACTACGCAGTCCTTTCTTTGAAGATCAACTGCACATATACAACACGGTTCAAGTAAGTCTGCATTTATCACGAGCACAGAATGGACATGGTAAATGCTGCCACGAAGACCAATCTTGTTAGCACAAGAGACTGATGTGAAATGCAGACTTTTTAAGTTCAAGACGCTCACCATACTGTCCTTGTTTTAGAAGCTCTGTCAGACGTACACCACGGTTCAGTAACTGTTGTGTAGCAGCATCCAGATCAGAGCCAAACTGGGCAAAGGCAGCTACTTCACGATACTGAGCCAATTCCAGCTTCATGGTACCTGCCACCTACAACACAAGATACAGGTCAGACTGAGTTTGATCATCTTTTAAACATATTTAGGAGTTTGCAGGTTATCTTCAGGTGACAGTTGTCACAAGTCAGCTTTGCTTTCCATACCAGAAAAGTGAATCCCAAGATTCTGACAGATGATTATATGCATTTCTAAATATCCCACCTTTTAATATAAGCATGCCTCCCTAAAATAGCGACCATTGATATTAAACCTCTAATTCTCTATATGGACTAAAAGCACAGGGTTAAAAGAGCATTCTCTTTCTAGTTAGATCAGTACTCAGCTCAGCATACTGAAACTTAATCCTACATCTTTATGAAGATACTATTTTCCTTTCTCCCCCACCCCACTCAAGAGATAGTGGAAATATCAGAGATCCCAAAAATTTGTTCTTTTATAGTTTCATAATGCCAAGGAATCCAAAGCTTTATTCCCTCTCTATTCACAGCTCTTTAGAGTGAAATGGGTTAGAAGGCCTACACACTACTCATCTCTAGCAAGAGGAGCAGCAGTTTCATGCTTACCTGCTTCATAGCCCTGGTCTGAGCAGCAGAACCCACACGGGACACAGACAGACCAACGTTGATGGCTGGACGGATACCTTTGTAGAACAACTCAGTTTCCAAGAAAATCTGTAGGAGAGAATTGTTTTATTATCTTGGTCAGAAGCTTGGAACCCTCCTCAGAGACCTGTCAGTAAATAACACAGATGTACACTGGGATGTGAAGAAGTCCTACCTGTCCATCAGTGATGGAGATGACATTGGTTGGAATGTAAGCAGACACATCACCAGCCTGAGTTTCAATGACAGGCAAGGCAGTCAGAGAGCCGCCTCCAAAGGAGTCATTCATTTTGGCTGCTCTCTCCAGCAGGCGAGAGTGTAGGTAGAACACATCACCTGGGTAGGCTTCACGGCCAGGTGGACGACGCAGCAGCAGAGACATCTGACGATAGGCAACAGCCTGCGTGGTATAAAGCAAGCTTTCAGATCTCAGTAGGTCATTTAACATTTTAGATTTCTAAACTTGAGGTGATCTTACAGCTACAAACACCAATGTTAGACTATGAGGCCTATAAACAATGTTTCCTGACCTGCTTGGACAAGTCATCATAGATTATTAATGCGTGTTTTCCATTGTCTCTGAAGTATTCACCCATGGAGCAGCCTGAATAGGGAGCCAGATACTGCAGGGGTGCTGCATCAGATGCTGTGGCAGATACCACAATAGTGTACTTCATGGCATCTAGAAAGAATTGGAGAAACACACCACCAAGTATATTACCTCGCCATGCCTGTAATTAGCAAATACAACACACATGTGAAGCACTAAGTTGCTGAAGCAAGTCCAGGCAGCATCACTACATTGTTACAGAAAAGCCCACTGTACTAGATTACTATGTCTGTTAGCTCAACTAACTCAAGAACTTTCAAGAGCAAGTTCACAGCTGCCTAACACTTGCAGGCTTCTTTCTCGTTTAAACTTTAACCAAGACACACTTTTGTTCTAGAAGTAACTCAGCCTGAAAGTCCATGGATTCCTGGCTGCTGCAAGGCAATATTATCCTTTGTTTCACAGTCCCAAACAACTTACTGTCCTAAAATGAGGGGTTTTTTTCCTGCTAGTTATGACTCTGCTTGACCAGCAGGCAAGAGGTAAGGTACCTGATCTCTTGCAAGCTCTGTTACATATGCAGCCTTGGTCAATGAGATCGCTGATTCCTGAAAAGATGTTATCATTTAATCCCTTATGTTTGTGCAGTTAAGTCTCTCCACTTAAATTTTTAACTGTCATTCACACACTTACATGCATATGAAACACATCAAGTCCATATAAATACTTGTAGGCCATAGCTTGTCACCAGGCCTGCCAAAAGGAACCTCTCAACTCTACTAGGAAAAAAAAAAAAATAGGCTGACTTTTCCAGAAGAAATTCAGCAGTTCTGGGACCTCAAAATAGTCTTCTAATGTGATGTAGCAAAAATAAGGGGTTGTTTTCCCCCAAATACCTAGAAAGATTTCTTGTCCACAAAAGTAGTTCATTCATTTAATAAAAAAAAAGAATTCTGTCTATACTTGCAGCTAGGAGAGGTCACAGCAGTATTCAGCATTATAATGAGAACAGAATGTCACTAGTTTCCAGGCTCAACCATCTTCAAAAATCTGTACCTGCATCAGTGAGCCGCTTCACCAGCTGAGCAACAGTAGATCTCTTCTGGCCAATTGCAACATAGATACAGTACAGCTTCTTCTTCTCATCTGTCCCATCGTTAAAACGTTTCTGGTTGATTATTGTGTCAATTGCAATTGATGTTTTCCTGGGTAACACAGAGGTTGATAAATTAAGCTGCCTGCAGTTCTCACAACCTCTACACAGTTTTGTGTTCAGTTCTGTACACTGGTGCACACTGCACTCAAGTCTCTGTCAAAGGAAACACTTTTGGTTTGAGCATTTAACTTACCCAGTCTGCCTGTCACCAATGATCAGCTCACGCTGGCCACGACCAATGGGCACCAAGCTGTCCACAGCCTTAATCCCAGTCTGCATGGGCTCACGCACAGAGATTCTGGGAATGATCCCAGGGGCCTTTAAGCCAACTCTCCTACGTGTCTTGGATGCAATAGAACCCTTAAAAAGAGGAAAGAAACTATTGCAGTCTGCATCACATAGATACAAGCAGAGGTAGTAAGCAACTAGTTACACTTACCTTTCCATCAATTGGATTACCCAGGGCATCTACAACGCGGCCCAGAAGCTCCTCCCCCACTGGAACATCCACAATGGCACCAGTCCTCTTCACAACATCCCCCTCCTTGATCAGTCTGTCGTTACCAAACACGACAACACCAACATTGTCGGGCTCCAAATTCAAGGACATACCCTAGGACAAAGGTCACATTATCCTGAGAAAACCCATACCGACATCTACAAAAACTGTCAGTTTAATACCAATGTGATCATTCTACAGTGTAGAGTATGCAACATAACCTACTTCAATCTTATTTGTAACAATAGTCAATGTTCTTTTATGAACAATGCATCTATTTCCATATTGGTTAGAGAACCTGCCTGCCTAAGCCTTTAACTTATCACATAATTATATTGCAGCAGTCTAGCATTGTCATTTATCTCTAAAAAGAACAGAAAGGATAAGCAGGATTCAAATACAACATTTATCTCTTGCCTAGGAATTGTATGAGGGAAAAGCACGAGCTTATTCTCTGGTCAAGGCAAGTTAGGTCATTAAAAATATTGGGGGAGCTGTTACAGTACTCTCAGAACAGTCAGACAGTTTTTTAGTTCTAATGTAGAATGAGGTTGTTATTCAACAGTAAACAAAAAAGCCAGCATGAAACCAAAGGAAACAAAATCCAATAGCGGATTGGTTCTACTTCCTAGATGAAGACACATAAAATTCAAATGGTTAGCCAAGAACCAGATACTGAAAGCAAAGTGTTATGAATTCAAAGAATATTTGCTTTTTGTAGTATTATTTCAACTAGTTACTACTTATTAAAGTTGAAATGAAGTTTGATAGAGGTTCATATGGGTACCTCCAAGAACAGTCTAATTTGCCTTTAAAAGTCTTAAATTTTTTTAAAATATATTTCTAGTCTAAACAAACTGCTTTAGTGAAAGCTTACCTTCAGTCCAGAAGAGAATTCAACCATTTCTTCTGCTTGGACATTTCTTAGGCCATACACACGGGCAATACCATCACCAATTGAGAGCACACGGCCAGTCTCCTCAAGTTCAGCAGAGGTATCAGCTCCCAAAATACGTTCCTCAAGAATAGAGGACACCTCAGCAGTACCTGGAAAGAGATATTTCACACCCGACTTAGCACATTAAGGCAAGATATGAATTCAGTAAGCTTGTCTTGAATTCACAGGCCAAGGTGCCCTCTTCTGGTATGCCACGAGGTCTAGCAAGCAACATGCTAGATGCATAAGATAAATAACAGCTTCTGTATTCCCAGCTAATAAAAGCAGCTTCAACACATCATTACAAGACAGCTTAAATTAAAACATTGATGGCTGTTTAGTTACCAGTTTCCTTCGTTATGTCTTACATTATTAACAATCTCTCCCCCAGAAAGAAATTAAATTAAATAATTAGTCTTAGGCTCAGAACAGACATTCTCACTCCGCTTGCAGAGTGGTTACTTGAACTGAAGGCAACAAAACTGATTGGTAATCCAAGATCCAAATATATTTAAAGGAACTTGATACATTTAAAAAGCAAGTTGCTCAATATAAGATGTAAAAATGTATTATCCATATTCCTCAAATTTGTTTGGCAGTGTACCTCCAACAACCCTTTATTTCCCCAGCCAGGAAACAGTAAATAAAATTGTGAAACTTTTATTTCTTAATACATTTAATAACCCCAAGCCACTTTGAAAATTGTATATGAACCAATATCAAAAACACAGCTATGCAGTGACACTGTTTTCTCCAAACATCAAAATGCTGGCAGCAAAAAAGTTATGCTCAAGGACAAAAGACTGGCAGGCCTGGGAAAGTCGTCTGTTCCTTGATACTGTTACAAACAAGACAGAAAACTTGAATTTGAGGTTTATTTTTTTTCCAAATAATTCTGCAAGAGTTCTGAATATCAGAATAAGATAATTCTGAATGGAATCCTCACAGAGCAGATAAACTGTGCAAGCTGACATGTAACCACTCCTTGGTTTGGCCAAAATCTGAATAGTTATTAAAGTGAAGCCTGCTGGATGTGACTGTGCAAAAGTTCAGTTAAATACTGTCAGTACATAAATATCCTCAAGCATTCTGTCGACTGACACCCACACCATATTTAAATTCCCTTTTGTCTGATAAAGCAAGTTCTTAAACCACGCTTATATGAAGATCTTTCTCAGACTCACCAGTTTTCTGAAAGCATGTTTTGAAGGCATGGAGGTTTCTTGTAGCAACAAACGCTGCACCCAGGGTATTGCTGGAAATCTAAAACAAGTAATTGTTTCAGTAACAGTGAAATTTCCTCATTCATTCAAAAAAAAGGTTGAGAGATAACACGGTGACATTTTTGATCATGAGCTTATACATTTAATGTGTCTCAGTTCAAGTCCAGCACTACTAAGCAAGGACAGATGGATGGTAAAAGAGATTGCTCTAAATTATTTGCTGCATTTTTCTGCATTGCACTGCTGTCACCACCACAGTACCGCAGCAGATCCCAAAGCAACACCTCCTCTCACTTGCCACCTTTGGGCTGAACATCAAATGCTTGGGGCGGAAAAAAATCACCACAACCCTCATGGTTCTCCACAAGGGAGAAATAATATTGTGTCTTCTAAGGGTTGGCCTTCCTAAAAAAAAAATCTGCAAAATTTCTGGTATGGCTAAAACATAGACNATCCTATGTCCTAAGTATAGCTCCCAGTGCAGTTCCAGGCACCGTTAATGCTATTTCTCTGAACGCCTGGGCAGGCCTCTCCTCCGTTCACCTTCACAAGGGACACCAGCGGGAACGGGTTGGGACAGATCTTCGCATCCTCGCTCTCCCCACCAAGCTTTGCAGACCAAATCCCTCACCTTGATTGGGATCTGGCAGCTTTTAGACATTAACCTGCACCCCAACAAGGTCAAGCCACATCACCGGGGAAGGACAGGCCGTCCCCTA
>VZRF01001179.1:0-26438 GCA_013396875.1 Vireo altiloquus | reverse complement strand
TGGACCAGACTCAGAACCATATTGCCCACATCACCTCCAGTTCTCTCTGGGATTTGGGATCAGTGGGATGGGGGCCTGGATGGCCAACCTGGCACACCCAGATTGCACCTGAAGCAGGGAGGATGGGTGAGCCAAAGGGAATGTGGTGGGTGGGTGACTGCTCCATGTGTTGGATTTGCTGGAAAAACAATGAACACCACAAAACCACCAGAGCTGTATTTTCCCCCCACACGCTTCATATTTAAAATGCAAAATACAATTTTGTGGTAGAATGGGGTGTGCCCCATGTTTCTAGGCCTGGTTTTATAAAAGCCTGAGGGCTGGAGTTGCAGGCTGGAGGAGATGAAGGTGGAATTTCCCATTCCTTTGGATCAGCTGGTTGGGATGGGCAGTGTCATTGCTCTGGTGCCCTCTTTGTCACTTCAATGTGTCCTCTGGCCCAGAATATCTTGTCCTAGAGATGGATCTCTCCAGTGGTGCTACTTTGCAGCACTCAATCAGTGCCAGCATGTTTCCAACCCTTCCCCAATTACCATCTCCCTGTATTTATGCAGAACAGAACCAGGCTGCATAAATCTGGTGGCTCAGATGCTTTTTTTGAGGCTGTGAATCCGCACTAAAACTCATGCACCAAACTGAGTGGAAAGGGGTTTTTTTGCCCTACCTCTAAAATTTCACTTTTAAAATCCCCACCTGACCTCAAAGAAAGCCTTCCTGCCCCTTCCTCCCATTCAAACATTCCCATTTCTGGGCTCTTCCCTCCTTTGTGATAGCACGAGCATTTTTAGCAGCAGGCTTTTCTTTCCCTGGGTTAAATTTAGTCCAGCTCATTCCTCCAACGTCCTGCCCCTGCTATGTCATTCCTCAAAGACTTTCCTGTCTCAACCATCTGTAAGATAGTTTCACACAGAGGGAAATTCCTTTCTTTTTCGCTTGTGGGAAATGTTGATGTTGTAATGGCCGAAGATTTTCCTTGGGATGTGGGTTTTAAAAGGATAATGCAGCCAAGAGAGCCCCTACGTCTGAGTGATGGTGCTCCTGCTGCTCATCCATGTTTCTGTCGTGAGTCTGCAGCTGCGAGGCAAACAAATAATAACAGTTATTCCCAATGAAAAGAAATGTTACTCAGCTATCCAATATCTACCTCCTTCACTGTCTGAACATCTCAAATTCATCCCAAGCCTGGGCTATTCTTTGTTTCAGGCAGAGATGAAAAGTAGGTCCGAGGTAAGAGTGGCAATGTTCCCAAGTAATCCAGGTTCTGACTACCATGGAATCATAGGAGGGTTTAGGTTGGAAGGGACCTTAAAGGTGATTGAGATCCACCCCCTTGCCATGGGCAGGGACATCTTCCACTCTAAGGTGGACTTTGACTGAAGATCCTGAAGAAAAGGGTCACAGCACTCTGTGCTGCAGTAGCTGCTGATCCAGCGTTTGCAGTTGAAGGATGGAGCTGTTTCCTCCAAAACCACCCAGGATATGATCCTGCCAAGACTTTTCCACACGGTCAGGATGGATGGATGGGTGTAAACAGTCTGGAAACTACTCCTAAACAGCCGAGAAACAGGTTCAGCTTGGCACCTGCACTGCCTGGGGCCTTGCCCTCAAGCACCCTCTCCATGGGGACAGGCAGCAGGGACAGGGGACAATCCTGTGCCCCACAGCACCAGAGCACAGCAGAGGTGCAATCCTCCGCTCATGGATGGTCACTAAATTCTGCTACTGCTGCTCCAATAATTCCTGGCTCAGAAGAAGATACCAAGTGCACCAGGTTTCAGTGCAGCTGGAGCGTTGAATAAACAGGGAAACAACTTGCTCCCATGACTCCCCCACTGCCTTGGAGGTACTTCTGGTTGTTTATTACTCTCTTATTCCTATCTTCCAACTCCCTCCTCCTCTCTCTTCTCTTTTTAATAGACTAGATAGACTCTGAAATCCTCAAGCATCTTTCTTCCCGAGGGAGACTGGCCTCGGGCAAGGTACAAATTACAGGTTTCGACAAAAAGGGAGAGCACAATTATCCCTTGTGCCTCTCGGCTGTCGCTAACGAGCTGACACCGAGCTGACACGGGAGCTTTGGCTGCTCGGGAAGTTGTGCTGACCCTGGGGCAGAGGTGACACGAACAGCTTCTGGCTCAGGGAATGGGGAGGAATGACAGGATTCATCTCCCTCCCTCCCAGCTCCTGAGCATTCAGAAAGTGGGAGCATCATATAAGGGCAGAGAGCCTGAAAGGAGGACACAAACAATGCTTCCACCTCTAGGAAAAGCAGGATTTGAGCTGCAGAAGATATGAAGGGGTTGGTGGACACAGCCAGGCTGCGTGGTTATTGCTGGATCCATGGGGTTTTTATGGAGGTGATGCCTTAAATGGCTACCTAGAAACAGAGACTAGACAGCAATAAAGGAATAAAGGAGGGATTTATTTGAAAGGCCTTCAGAGGTCACACTCTGGGCTCCAGAGGCTCCTGCCTCAGTGCATCCCAAAATGGACAATGACAGCTCCCGAGTTCTTCACACTTTGATATCAGCATCAATTCCCCAAGCAGAAGCCAGCCAAGGATGGAATTTCCCCAAGCTTGCCCCCCTTTCTCTCCCCAAGATGAAGGTTTGCAGTTGTTGGGCCCAGGAGGGTCTGGGTGTCCTTGGAGAGGGAGCTGGAGAGGCTTTGTTATGTCAGTGTGAGCATGAGAGAACAGCACTGAACGAGCTCCAGGGAACTGCAGAGTTACACTGGGCACTGCAGGGTTGGAAAAATATCAAAGTTAAAACCTAAGGCATCAGAGGAAGGACACCAGATGAACACAGCCCATGCTGCCTTGGGGCATCCTGTGCCCCGAGTCCCTTCCCTTCCTCTCCCTCTTGCACCTTATCCAGAAGGTTTTCCAGGATCCTTCCAGCTCACAGCAACCCTGTCTGGGACCCTGGAAAATTCCTGTCCCGTGATGAAACCAGCTCTCCATCTGAACTGAGGGGCTCAGCCTGGAGAAAAGGAGGCTCTGGGGGGACCTTGTGTCTCTGCACAGCTCCCTGACAGGAGGGGGCAGCTGGGGGGGGTCAGGCTCTGCTCCCAGGGAACAGGGACAGGAGGAGAGGGAACGGCCTCAGGCTGGGCCAGGGGAGGGTCAGGTTGGATATTGAGAAAATTTCTTCATGGAACCAGTGGTCATGTGTTGGAGGCCCCCTGCCTGGAGGAATTTAAAAGCCGTGTGGATGTGGCACTTGGGGACATGGGTCAGTGGTGGCCTTGGCAGTGCTGGGGGAGTGGTTGGACTGGATGATCTTAGGGGGTTTTTCCAACTTTAATGATTCAGTGATTGTATCTGCTGATGGCACCATCTCTGCCCCTGCTGAGTGACACCAGGACCTCCCTGCTGGCCCACGTGTAGGACAGGGGTGTCTATATTGCTCAAAAACTGATCAGAGAAGAAATCCCTCCTGGACTTCCTCTGGGAATTTTTGTTTCTCTTCCTCCAAACTGCCAAGCTCTTCTTCATCAGGGAGGGCTGGAGAGCAACTTCCCACAGTCATGGGCAACTTCTGCCCAGATAGGTGGTGGTGGAGTCCCCATCCCTGGAGGTGCCCCTGGGTGCGGCACTCAGCACTCTGGGCTGGGTGACAAAGTAGGGATTGGTCACAGGTTGGACTTCATGACCTTGGAGGCCTTTTCCAACCTCAGTGATTTTGGGATTCTGGGATTCTATGGAAATCTTTCCCTCAGGAGGAAGCCCAGCTCCCCCTGTTTCTGTTCTGCTCAGATCCACTTCTGCCACTCAGGCAGAAAAATCCCATCATTTTTGGCATTATTTCTTCGCCCTTGAAATGTGGGTGTGCTGGGTGAGAAGCTTGCTGGAGAAAATATGAGAAAAAGTGGAAGGGAAGGTTCAACCCAGGATCAGTGAGGTTTAGGGGTTAAATCTGTGGGTAGAGCCAGCCCTTGCACCCCCTCAACCTCCGCACGGCGCTCGCCAGTTTTATCTTGGTTTCGCTTCTATTTGCTGTTGTTGTTTTTAATCATAAAATGACTATTTGTGCAATGCAAATAGCAGAGCCTGCTGTGAGCCACTTAGCAGAGCCCAGAAATGTCACTCCACGCATTCATCCAGCCTCTCCCATGCTGGGTTTTCAACAGCTGCGCTGGGGCGCCGGCCGCGCTCTTCCAGGAAAGCGCGATGTCACTCATCCCTCTCGCCGCCAGTCGAGACCTTCCAGCCCTGCCAGTCCTCCCCATTCCTCGGGATTGAGGCTTCCAAAGGCAGGATAGCCTCGTCCAGGAGGGATAAGAGGTTGTGGCTGCTCCAGGCTTGCCCAATTTATTTTTTCTTATTAACGCACACTCAAACATTTGAACGTCGAGAGGGTTCCAACAGCTCCAAAGGGTTAATCCACGCTAGATGCTCGGATTCGCTTCCTGACGTGGTGGTGGACTTGGAGGTCTTTCCCAAGCTTTATGATTCCATGATTCTACACCTAGAGGGTGCCCCAGTGGTAGGATGCCCCCTGGATCATGCACAGGATAGTTTTTCTTTGCAGGACAATCACACCACAGCACAGCCCATGGGGGTTTTGCACATTCTTTATTTATTCCCAGATCACATCTGATTCCAAAGAGTCAGATTGTTCACGTCCAGCTGTTGACACGTTCAAGTTGTCCTTGTCCCTGGGAGCTGAGGTGGCTCTTGGGCTGCTGTCCCATCCCTCTGTCACAGCCTGAGAGGGATTCACCTGCCACTTTCCCCGTGAGCAACAAGAGGCTGCTTCCGAATCCTTCATGGTCGTCACCTGACATAAACCCAGCCACAGCAACCCAAAAACCCAAATCCCAGCAGGTGCCAGAGCCCCAACTTTTCTCCACTTGCTTCAGCAGGTCTGGTTTCTGCAAAGTGTTACTCTATGTTTGAGGAATTGGGGGGTTTTAAACCCATTTTTTTTTTCACAGCTGTGCTTTCGGAGCACAAGATTCTGTCCTGCCTTCCCAGGTGGCATTTGGGGTAAAGAGTTTGAGACCAGGGTGGAAGATGCCCACACAATACTTAGTCCATCTCAGAAGTACTGGAAAAACTGTGTTCTCTCTGCTGACTGAAAACATGAAAATCCTCAGTTTTTTGCCCAGTTTTATTCCTTAATCTGAGCACTTTTCCTCGGGTTTGAACAAATATTTTAATTCGGTTCCACGTTGCTCCTGCATCTGTGGCTCCAAAAGGAACTTAGGCAAAAGCACCACTTTGATATCAGCCTACACACTTTCCCCTGATGCCTCAAACACGATGCTTCACACACAGCTTCTGCCTGAGAAATCCATAAATCACTGCTTGCCTACAGTCAGAGCAGAGGATAACAGGGAACTGCTGCTTCCTTACTTTCCCCACAAATTTAATCCGTGGCTGGAGAGGATGGGTGCCATCCCAGGGACACTTGTGCTATCATCAGGCTCTTGACCCACATTCCCAGACAGGCATTCCAGTCCGCTGGGAGCAGATAAATGCAATTTTAAAGCACCCTGGTCAGAGTTAATTCCGGCAGCTCTGTGTGGTGGCGGTGTTGGGAGTGCAGGAATCACTTTGCCTTTGTGGGCTGGAATGGCAGCAGCTCAGAGGTAAAATGGATCAAATCCTCCACAGGATGAAGAGCAAGAGGCCATCTGACATCCCTGCCGTGGCAACCAGCCTGAAATGAGGTGGAAAGGGGAAAGAGGGAAGGCTTGGGAAGGGCTGAGCTGGCAAAAAAAACCCTGTTGGGGTGCAGAGGGTTTGGGGCAAGGAATGTGGAGGAGTCAGGGGATGGGAAGGAGATGATCTTTAAGGTCCCTTCCAACCCAAACCATTCTGTGATAAAAGAGGGCACCAAAGCAGAGCCAGGCTGGACCCCACTCCACATGGGGACATGGCATTTTTCCTGCTGTAGCACAGGGAATGAAGTGGATGGAGCCAAGGGAAAAACTGCAGAGGGGTGACAAACACCCAGGAGATGATCCCCAGCAGGTCTGTAAGGTGGCAGGGGGTCCTGGGGAGATCCAGAGTGGCAGACACGGGGCTGAGGCAGAGCCAGAAGAGCCTTTGGGAAAGGGGGATGTCCCTACTCACCCTGTTCCCACTCACCCTGCTCCCAACACAGCCGTGGCTCCCTGGCTGTAGCAGAAGGCAGGAGACTCCTGCCAGCCCCTGTCCCTTTCATACAGGTGCCAAACCAAGGCTGTCTTCCTTTTCTGGTGCCTTGCTCATGTCAGGAGGGCTAAAAATGCTGCAAAGCATCGAGGAATGTGCCAACAGTGTTGCTGCCAAGCAGAGCCTCCACAGCCCTGGCACCTCTGCTGAGCACAGAGTTTTACTTGCAGGGGTTTTGGGGGGAGATAAGAGGTTTTCCCTTATCAGTGGCCAGGTTTTGGCAGGGCAGTGTGTCTGGTTCACCTCCAGTTTGGGTATTTCTGCAGGGCTCCTCCTGCCTTGGATTCATTCCTGGGCATCTTTTCACTGTGTTCTAACAGTGATTTGAGTTTCACCATCCTGGCTTTGCCCTGGTGGAGATTTGGGGAAAACCATGAGCTGGCATGATTAACCTTTCTCCCTCTCATTAGCACTGCTTGGAAAGATCTCGATGTCCTGTGAGATGCTCATGGAGCAACTTACCTTTGCAATCACCTGAAATTATTGAGTCCTTGATTTTCCTGCTCGTCTGCAAAACTCCCAGTGCCATCTGGGAATTTGCAATCATTGCATCTGCAGGATTGGAAGGGAGACTCTTCTGGTTTTTGAGAGCACAGGGTGCTTTGAAAACCCTGAACTCTGGGAAGTCCCCACTGCACACTAGGATTAAGAGCACAGTCTCATAGAGGTGACCAAAAATTTGCACCATGGAGTTGGAATACTGTTCTTTTTTATTATCCATGTTCCACTAAGTGGCATCATATCCCTTGTTTCTGTTCCTTCATCTCAACTCTGTCTCCAAATATTGAGAATTTTCTTTATCAAGCAGACAGGAAACAATAAGGGAGGAAAAATGTTTGCCGACTGAAGGGAAATGTATTTTTGGAAGAACTTTTTTTCCCAGTTTCTGGCTGAAAAAAAGGAGAAAATTTTGCTTTGGGAAAAAAGAGAAACATTTCATTTAAACTCCCCCTGAGGCTCGCTGCCTTTGCCTGGGGTTTGGAACGCACAGGCTCCTGACCCTTCAGATTCTCCCCAACCCCTCCCAGTGCAGTGTTGGTTCTGTTCTGGATTTAGCAGCCACTGTGTCATCCAGGTCCCTGCACTGAGACCTTTCTAATTTGCAGAATGTGGTTTCAAAATGAAATTTTCACGAGCGAGTGGGTTTTGGCAGCGGGAGGCTGGCAAAGGGAGAGCCCAGGCCTTTGGGGAGAGGGAATGAGATTCCATCGCTCCGAGAGGTTTCCAGTTAGCTGAGGCCAGTGATGGGTCTGGTTGGGAATTGGTGACCCCTGTGCTGGTCTCTGCCCAGTCCAGAGAGCCAAGGAAACACTGCAGGAGGTTCTGTCAGGCATCACCCCTTGGCTGATGTTGTTGGTTCTTGGAGCCAAGGGCAAGAGGAAAGGAAAAGAGGAAACAGCTTCAAATTGCACCAGGGGAGGTTTAGGTTGGATATTAGGAAAAAATTCTGCATGGAAGGGGTTTCATTTCTGCAGTTCAGCCCTGGCACAGCTGCCCAGGGCAGTGCTGGAGTCCCCATCCCTGGAGGGATTTAAAATCCGTGTGGATGTGGCACTTGGGGACATGGGTCCATGGTGGCTTCAGCAGTGCTGGGAGAATGGTTGGACTCAATGATTTTGGAGGGTTTTTCCAGCTTAAAAAACTGTGTGATTCCACAATTTGGTTTATCCACGCTCACCAAAGAAGCAGCTGAGGATGAACTTTGATCTCTGATACACAGGAAGTTGTCTCTGTCCCTGCTGAGCAACTCTTTTACCAGATGACTAAAAGAGGAGGGATTTAGATTAGAAATTAGGTAGAAATCCTTCCCTGTGAGGGTGGTGAGGCCCTGACACAGGGTGCCAAGAGAAGCTGTGGCTGCCCCTGGATCCCTGGAAGTGTCCAAGACCAGGCTGGACAGGGCTTGGAGCAACCTTGGATAGTGGAAGGTGTCCCTGCCCATGGTAGGGGATGGATTGGGATGATCTTTCAGGTCCCTTCCAACCCAAACCATTCCATGATTCCATGGTGTCTGAAGGGTGAATTAAAGCTTTTGCAACGGAAATAGAAGGAAAAACCCACAGCACACTGACCAAAGGATTCACCAAAAGGTGATGAGCCACCATGAGCTACCCAGGCAGGGCAAGATCCAACCCAAATCCAAGAGAGGCAAAGGGGGTTTGGAACATGCAAACAAACAAACAAAAGGATTTAAAACAGAGGGGGAAGTTGTGGTTGTATTTGTGAGCTTTCCTCAGCATGCAGCCAGGCAGGGAAGTAGCACAGAATTCCTGGCTTGGAGATCCAGCAGCTCATAGAGGATGAACCAGAGATGGAGGTGGGAGCAGAGGTGAGATAGGAGGGGGCACAGAGGTTTTAGGTATCAAAGACCAGTCCTTTCTTCCCTCCTCTGCCAGGGGGAAACAGTGCAGAGGGTCAGGGTACAGACAGAGCTGACCTGAGCACCGCGAGGAGCTCAAAATCCCCTTGCAAAGAGGTGTTTTGTGTTTTGCAAGTGCAGCGAAGGCAAATTTGCATCAGAGGAGTGCAGGTGAGAGGCTGTGGCAGCGACCCTGTGCAGAACAAGGGCCTTGAGGAGCTTTCTGTGCTGCAGCAGAAATTCCAGAGGCAAGGATCAAAGCTCCAGGGATGGAAGAAAACCTACCCACGCCAGCAGAGGCTGCTGTGGATTTGATCCTTGTTATCCACAGGAATTTCTACATTCAGGTAGAGCTGTAGGTGGGTGTTGGAAGATCAGGCCAAGATAAACAGAGCTGTGCTGAGCCCACCTTGGTTCCAGGACATGGGATAGGACAAAAATGCCCTGTTGGGTTGGATAGCCCCATCCCTGAGCCACGGCTTTGCTCATCCTGCAGAGTGAGGAGGAATTGCAGACAGATAAACTCTGCAGAGACATGAAAAACTTGGGATTTGAGGGCTCTCCAAGAGGCACCAGCTGTGGGCTCCAAAGCAAGGTTCCCACAGATCATGGTCCTTTGGCCTCCACATGCACAGTAATTTTCATAGTAATCTTTTCTTTTACTTTTGCAATCTTCCAAACTCAAGGAATCTCTTGGCTTAAAAGCTGGGAGCTGTTTTAGGAGTGTTTTTTTATATAAAGGGCTCAGCAGGAACCCAGAATTTAAGAGACAAGAGAGAATTGCTCACCCCTCAGATATTGGCAGCAAGCCACTTTCCAGTGTATGTCCCTGGAAAGAGGGCACAAATACATGGAAATAAATCAAACCTGGTGCTTTTAATCCCTTCAGATAAGCACCTTCACCTAAAGTAGGTGTGGGATGGCTTTTCAAGCCAGCAGCCTTCCTCACCTGGCAGATCCAAGCCCAGAGCAGGCAGGGATATCCAGAGCTGGAAAACAAGCACTGGGCTGTGCTTGAAAAGACTGATTCTATGAAAATGTGCACTTTTTATGACTGATTCTATGAAAATGTGCACTTTTTATGACTGGTTCTATGAAAATGGGCACTTTTTGTGAGTCAGGGTGACCTCGTTGTGGTGGTTGTACCACACCTGCCAGGCTGGGGTCAGGGTCTGAGGGATGCTTCTCATGTCTGTGTTTCCAGCAATCCCAGCTGGGGAAGGATTTGTGTCCTGGGGCTGTGCCACGAAGCAGGAAATACAAAAAACAACAATGACAACAACAACAAAAAATAGAGACGAGTAAGTGATGCTTCACCATGTGTTCATTTGGATGTCTGTGTAATGCTGTATTTTAAAGGGATTATTTTTATAGTGGTCATGAAAATAAGAAAGTAGAAGACAAGAAAAAAGAAATGGAAAACTGGGATTTCTGCTTTCCTACCTGAGGCTGTAAGGTCTTATTGGATCAGAGGCTCATGGAAAGGGTTGGGTTGGAAGGGACCTTAAAGAGCTCTAATTCCATCCCCTGCCATGAGCAGGGACACCTTCCACTAGCCCAGGCTGCTCCAAACCCCATCCAACCTGGCCTTGGACACTTCAGGGATCCAGGGGCAGCCACAGCTTCTCTGGGCACCCTGTGCCAGGGCCTCACCACCCTCACAGGGAAAAATTTCTTCCCAATATCCCATCTAACCCTGCCCTCTGGCACTGGGAAGCCATTCCCTGGCTCCTGTCCCTCGATCCCTTGTCCCAAGTCTCTCTCCAGCTCTCCTGGAGCCCTTTTAGGCATCAGAAGGCCACAGTAAAATCACCCTGGAGACAAATCACAGAGGCTCGGCCACTCCCAACCAAATGTGGGCTCTGGTGGGTCCAGCTCACCCCTCTTCACCAGGAGCTGCTAAAGAACAACAGAGGAAATAACACATCAGACACCGCTGTCACCAGGTTGCCTCATCTTATGCATCACTGTCTCTGATGACCTTTTTCAAGAGCTTTCTCTTAATGACCAGTTGTTTTTTGCCAGCCAAGGAGGGACACAGTGCTTCTGACACTTCCCTTCAGTCATCGTTTCCTTCGTTTGTCTTTGCTTTGTTTCGTCATTTCTTTCAGGTGAATTCTTGAACCAGAAATGAATCAACTTCTTCTCTTATTTTATTTTTTTTTTCCTTGATCAAAAGCACGAAATGTCCCGCAGAGACTGGGCACATTCTGCTTTCTGAACTCAGCTGTTGGCACCACACGATGAAGAGGACGTGTTTGACGAGCTCCTAATGACACTGCAAAGAGCTGTCCCCTGCTCCTGGCTCCAGTGTGACACTGAAGGCTTTGAAGCCTGGACAAGAATTTAATTGACATCACTGAGCTGGCCCGGTGTCACCGTGCCGGGGCTGTCAGAACAAAGTGAAGGAACAATGGAAGTGACCTTTTTGTTTAGATGATGTTGGAGTAGTGGGAAGAACAGCCAAGAATTAGAGAAAATGGGATTCCTGGGGCTTTTCCATGATTTTCTACCCTGGGGCATGAGGTACAGAAGGGACTCTAAAGATCACCTTGTGGGCAGGGACAACTTCCACCATCCCAGGGTGCTCCAAGCCCTGTCCAGCCTGGTCTTGGACACTTCCAGGGATCCAGGGGCAGCCACAGCTGCTCTGGGCACTCTGTGCCAGGGCCTCCCCACCCTCACAGGGAGGAATTCCTTTCTAATTTCTAATCTAAACATCTAACAACTAATTTAATTTAAAGCCATTAAAGCCTTGATACGCTGTATCCCAAAAGAAACGAGATGTTCTGGATATCCAGTAATGCTCTTAGCGCCAGGAAAACTTCCAAATGCAATTTTTGGGGTGAAGGTGGGAAAAAATTGTTAAGCAAACCTTCAGTTCCTCAAGGTCTGTTTGCCCTGATGCCTTAAATGGCTACCTAGAAACAGAGACTAGACAGGAATAAAGGAATAAAGGAGAGATTTATTTGAAAGGCCTTCAGAGGTCACACTCTGGGCTCCAGAGGCTCCTGCCTCAGTGCATCCCAAAATGAACAGTGACAGGTCCTGAGTTCTTCACACTTTGATATCAGCATCAATTCACCAAGCAGAAGCCAGGCAAGGATGGAATTTGCCCAAGCTTTCCCCCCTTTCTCCAAGATGAAGGTTTGCAGTTGTTGGGCCCAGGAGGGTCTGGGTGTCCTTGGAGAGGGAGCTGGAGAGGCTTTGTTATGTCAGTGTGAGCATGAGAGAACAGCACTGAACGAGCTCCAGGGAACTGCAGAGTTACACTGGGCACTGCAGGATTGGGAAAATATCAAAGTTAAAAGGCATCAGCCCAAGGCAGAGTCCATGGGATCCATGTGGATCCCACATGAGGTTTACAGACGTGGAGTTGGGCCACGACCACCACGAGCCACACGGTGCCACTAGGAGCGTGAGGCCAAAGGCACCTCCCAGCTCGCACTGGCCATGTCACCATGTTGTGTCTGCTGGTTTTACACTGGTTCCTGTCCCGTTTTTGTCCTCCCTGGCTCAGAGCAGCCAGGACAGGCTGAAATGTGCTGCTGTTTATTTTTACACAGCCCTGCCCCGCAAGGATGGAGCGTGTGGGAAATACAAATGGTCTGTCCTTGCAGATTGGAAGGGAGGGAAGAAATAAACAGGATTTCAAGGCAAGATTGGGCTTGAAAAGTAGCAAGCCTGGATTTTAAACCATGATTGGGCTCAGAGGTGATTTTACAAGTAAAATGGGCAGTTTTGGTCCACAGCACAACCAGGAAAAGAGAAAACCTGGCAGGAGAAAGCTCTGGGAGAAGTAGCCAGGCCTTCTGCAAGGGTCAAGAGGAAGGATCCACTTTCCACAGGAGCTTGGCCATCAGCACAGCAGGCACTGGCTGTGCTTGGACTGTAATCATGGAATCACCATGGAATCATCATGGAATCATCATGGAATCACAGACTGGTTTGGGTTGGAAGGGACCTTAAAGCTGCCATGGCCAGGGACACCTTCCACTAGCCCAGGTTGCTTCAAGTCCCATCCAACCTGGCCTTGGGCACTGCCAGGGATCCAGGGGCAGCCACAGCTTCTCTGGGCACCCTCTGCCAGGGCTTCCCCACCCTCACAGGGAACAATTCCTCCCCAATATCCCATCCATCCCTGCCCTCTGGCAGTGGGAATCCACTCCCCCTTATCCTGTCACTCCAGGCCCTTGTCCAAAGAAGAATTTCTTCCTAACATCTAATGCTGGGTCATGCAGGATTTTTGGGCACTCATGGGTGCTGTTTTTCAAGAGTTTTGCCCCGTTTAGAAGGACTGTGTGAGTACTGGATGCTCCAAAGGTCTGATTCTGGCTGCCATCAGCTGTGGATCCAACGTTCTCAGCCCGGGACTGTTTTATTGGATTGATTTTCCTTGCTGGTGTAACCAGCAGCTCTGTAATCATAACTCTTATTCTTCATGGATCTCCACAGACCCATTAAACCCCATTGTAATCTGTAGGATCCCTGGAGGATGAGAAAATTAATAGCAGTGCCTGTGCATCGCAATTACCACCAGGCAAAACCCAGGCAATTCCTTTTTACTGGAAAGTTCAATTCTCTGGAAAACAGTGATTCAGAATTACCAAATCTTAAGAAAACAGCAATACTGAAATAAAACAACAGAAAACCTTTCCTCAGCTATTTCAAAAGCTGCACGTTGAGCTGCTCTAAGGGACACCAGACTCTTTTTCTTTTAATTTACTCTTAGTGTTGTATTAAAAAACCCCATCACAACCAGCTGCTACTCTAATTAACATCGAGCGAAACAGCTTCTTTAACCATCTAATTCAAAATGTCAAACAACTCCCAGCAGCGAGACACACCTCAAACAAGCAGATAAGATGTTTCATTAGAGCAGGAGCTGCTTGCAATATTGTGGAAAACTGATAGCAGGCGAAAAGAAAAGCAGAAAATTGAGGAGCTGCAGTGGGAGGCAGGCAGGAGAAATTCTAGGTGAAGTTGGCACCCAGCTATTGTCCCGGGCAGATCATTAAATGCAATTTTTTTCCTCTTTTTATTCTTTTTTTTTTTCCACTGGGAAATTAATTGATTTCCAGGAGAAATTTTCAGTCTTGCCAAAACTTCACTTTCCTGAGGAGCTGCAGTGCTGATAAACCTGCAGCACCTACAGAACCTCTGCTGTGAGATTCATGCCCACCCCCAGGAGATCAGACAATCCATTTTCTGCCTATTTTACAGTCAAAGAAACAGCTCAAGTGTGACTGAGTCTCTTCTTCAGGGGTTTGGAGCTACAGGTTGGTCTTTAAGGTCCCTTCCAAGTCGAACCATTCCATGATTCTGGGATTAATCTGTGTTTAATCACTGGCTCATAGGAACTGCAGAACAGATCTATGGAGCTATGGAAAGGGAACTATGGAGCAGGAGCTTTGTAAATATTCAGAGGACACCTCCTACTGGAAAAATATCCCACCTTAAATTCATATAATCATTGTCAGAGATGGAAACAAGAGCAATTAATGTAGGAAAATGGAAGAAATAGAAAGAAATTCCTGACTGTGAGGGTGGTGAGGCCCTGGCACAGAGAGCCCAGAGAAGCTGTGGCTGCCCCTGGATCCTGGAAGTGTCCAAGGCCAGGCTGGACAGGGCTTGGAGCAACCTGGGCTAGTGGAAGGTGTCCCTGCCCATGGCAGGGGGTGGGACTGGATGAGCTTTCAGTTCTCTTCCAACCAAACCATTCTGGGATTCTCTAAGTGTAGAAATGTAGAAATGTAGAAATGGACAAACAAATTAGTGGAGACTCCAAGGTATTCCTGAATCAGGCACATCACTGCATCTCCAAGCCTTCCACGCAGTCCTTAAGGTGAGAACCAGGACCTCAAACTTGTGGAATATAACTTGTGAAATACAGAATTACAGATTTTTTTAGGTTAGAAAAACTCTCTAAAGATCATCCAGTCCAATCATTCCCCCCAGGACTGCCAAGGCCACCACTGACCCATGTCCCCAAATGCCACAGCCACACAGAATTTAAACCCCTCCAGGGATTTTTTGCAAAGCTGGACCTGAACTTCTGCCCTGCTTCTGACCCTTGGTGTCCAGTGATGGCTCCAGACACCAGAGGTGGCCGTGGGTTGATTTGGGAGAGCGAATGTGGACCTTTGGTAGGGGTCTGACAGAGAATTTTAGAGGGATTTCTCCTCTACTCCAGCTTGTGATTGTTTGTAGCTACTTGTGTGTGGGCAGCAAGGGTCAGAGAGGGGTTGGCACCACAGATGGGGTGAAAAAAAAGGTGGGAGGAAGCTTCACAGACATGTTTGTCTTCGCTGGAAGTTGTGGGAGAAGCTGGCAGAGCAGCTGAAGAGCTCTCCCTGTGAGAGGTGAAGAGTTTTCCTCCCTCTCTCCCTCCCTCAGGTGGGTGTTTTTTACAGCTCCCCCAGGTCTGACACATTATCCTAAGCTGGACCCACAAGGATCATCCAGTCCAGCTCCTGGCCCTGCACAGACCCCCCAACAACCCCACCCTGGGCATCCCTGGGAGCATTGTCCAAACCCTCCTGGAGCTCTGGCAGCCTCGGGGCCGTGCCCATTCCCTGGGGAGCCTGGGCAGTGCCCAGCACCCCCTGAGGGAAGACCCTTTCCCTGATCTCCATCCTAAACCTCTCCTGACACAGCTCCAGCCGTTCCCTGGGTTCTGTCCCAGTCCTGGGGATTGGATTTTGCTGTAGGATGCTGATGGGATCATTGTCACCCCGGGCAGGCTCTGTGTCCCTCTGCTGAGTCAGCAGTGGTCAAAAGTCATCCTGAAAGCCCTGCAGTCCATCTCCATCCTCATCTCTGCTCCCGTGGGACAGCCAGGGACACGGGGACAGCAGGGAACACGCTGCACATAAAGAGAGGGCAGCGGTGCTGCTGCTCCGAGTGAAACCGAGTCTCCTCATATTGTTTGAGTAACAAACAGAGGAAATATCTGTAATCTCTCTTCCCTGCCACTCCTAGGGAGCTATCTCGTGGCCTTTCCTGTGGAGTCCTCTGCTCTGCTTCTGCCTGTGGGAACTGCTTCCCAAATGGATTATTCAAGCTCGGAGCAGCTCTTCTCAGGTTTTTTGTTCTTTTTTTTTTTTTCCACAGAGTTCCCCTTTTGCACATCTGTCTTTCCTGGCAGGAGGAGAAGCAGAGTGATCCCCAGTTTCTGTCTGCGTTGTGAGCTGGGATGCTCTGGCAGATCCTCTCCTGCCAAAGCTCAGCCTGTGCAGTGCCACCACTTCTTAATGCTCTGATTATTGCTGACCCTTCTGAGCCAGGAGGTCTCCCCTGATCCTCCTTTTCTCCAGGCTGAGCCCCTTCCCCAGCTCCCTCAGCCACTCCTGGGGCTCCAGCCCCTTCCCCAGCTCTGTTCCTAGAAGCTCCTCAGGCCATGCCATGGTCACTGAGCTTTGGAGGGCAGCTGAGGATCCTCACTCCTCTCAATGAAAGCTCCTCATTAAATCCCTGCCAATTAAATCCCTACCAATTATATCCCTGCCTATATTCTCCCCTTGAGTAGATTCCCATCCTCCTGCTCCCTGATGAAGAAGATCCCACCCCACTTGGCACAGATCTGCCTCTCTGTATGGTTTTGGGGGAAAAAAAGGGTCTTTTCTGACACTTAGGATGACCCATGGCCATCCTTACTGGGAGCCTGGATACCTTGTAGCCTTTCCCACACACCTACATGCCAGACACGCTGGGAGAGAGGCAGGACTTGTTTCAGCTCCCCCAAATCCCCCAGTTTGGCTGAAAACCTCGATTTTTGCTTTCCTGCTCACCCTTGCACCATTCCAGCATCTCTTTCCTCCAAGCATGACAGTTTGGGTTCAGCCTCTTACCAAAATAAATCTGATCAGAACTACCCAGGATGCTCCAGCTGTGGTCTCACAGTGGCATCAAAGTTTCCTGACCAGCTCTGGAACATCTCACATCCCAGGATGACCCTTTTTGCCTCAGTTTCCTAAAGATAAATATCCCCCATCTCTGTATTTTCTCCTCTCCCACCATTCCCAAACTGTAATTTTGCCCTTTTAATGGAAGTTTTTGTTTGATCCCCTCAGAACACGCTCTCATACTTTATTAAATTCCACCCTTTTTAGCTCTCAGGCATTTTGTCTTTTATGATAATTTCCAATTCTTCCCTCTGCAGAGTCTTTATCTCTCTACCCGCAGCAATCATCAGCTTCCTGCTCTTCCTTCAGTCCCAACTATTAGTGAAAAAAATATTTTTAAAGGAAGGTGCCCAAAGTTTCACATTTCAACTCCATCAGGGATTTACTTCCCATCCATTTCTTCCCCTCCTGTCAAAACCTGGTGTTGTCCACCCCGCTGGGGCTCCCTCATCTGCATGGATTCCAAACAAATCCTCTTTCTTTGGGACGTTACTGGATAAATAAGGTGCCAGGCACGATGCCAGCAAATAGATCAGCAAGGCTCTCTGACAGGAGACCTCTCATAGTTCACTTTTGTAGGAAAACTCTGGTTTGTGGCAGCAAATCGGGGAAGAAAAGGGACTGAGGCAGCTCCTGCTGTCAGCAGCAATTGTCTTCAGCTGCAGCTGATTTCCTACCACGACAACTGGGCTTCATCCCACCTGGATTTTGATGTCCCAGGTGCAAGATCCACTTTGAATTCCTCGTGCCCAGAAGGAGGAGCAGGTCCAGGTCTGTCCCCTCTGTGCCTCTTGCTGATTTTGTGGATGTAGTGCCACAGGTTTGTCTATTCCCTGCACTGGAAACACCAAAGCTGCAGCTGCTGGAAGAGCAGCTCCAGGCTGAGCTCTGGGTGGTTCCTTGGCATGGGAACATTTTAAACGTGGCTTAATAAGGGGGGAATCCCCAAAATGTGTGTGGGCAGAACACGAGATAGGAGATGGGCAGTAGAGGGAGTGACATGGGGGTGAATCCCACAGGAGCACCTCTGCTCCAGAGCCAGGCTGGGAGAGCTGGGAGTGTTCACCTGGAGGAGAGAAAACTCCAGGGAAATCTCAGAGTTCCTAAAGGGGCTCCAGGAGAGCTGGAGAGGGACTGGGGCCAAGGGATGGAGGGATAGGACACAGGGAATGGCTTCCCAGTGCCAGAGGGCAGGGTTAGGTGGGATACTGGGAAGGAATTCTAAATAGAATGATAGAATCATGGAATGGTTTAGCCTGGAAGGGACCCCAAAAATCATCTCGTTCCATCCTGTGCATCCTGTCCTGGGTGCTCCAAGCCTCATCCAACCTGGCCTTGGACATTCCCAGGGATCCAGGGGCAGCCACAGCTTCTCTGGGCACCCTGTGCCAGGGCCTGCCCACCCTCAAAGGGAACAATTCCTTCCCAATATCCCACCTAAATCTCTCCTCTTTTATTTACATCTTAGCGTTACAAAGCCAAATGTTGCTCCTGTCTTTCTAGATGAACTCCACACTTACACTAAGGTCCCCCTTAAAAGATAAATTTTCCCACAAGGCACCCCAGAAAGAGAAGAAAATATTAAATGTGCACATGTCAGGTGCAAGTAAAATGTCCAGTGGGGAACGAACCCATTTATAGGGTCAGAACCCCCTCGTTAGAGGTGAGATGAGAGTTAGGAAAGACTTGCTGAATTTTTCAGAGCACTGAATTTTCTTTAATTGGTATTTTCTTCACACTGACCTGTCTGTGACAAGCCCCAGGACAGAAGAACTTTGCTACACCTCTGGGATTTTTTTTGTACTGTAAAATCTTTCAGGCACAAGCTGAGGTTTATTTTGTGACCCCAGGTGGAAACGATGGAGACACGACCATGAATTTATATTTTCTATTTCCTTGGACACTTTCCTTCCGGAACTGGGCATTAATGAAGCCCACTGCCAGGCTAGAATTGTCTCACCAGCCTCATTTATGTGCTGAGAGATAAGGGAATGAATTTGGCTGGCTGTCAGTTCATTAACAGGCCACTGATGAATTCGTGCTACTCTCCGCAGGGTGTTCTCACCCTCCTGGGCACCTGCTGAACACTGGGGGTGGAGGACAGAGAGTTCTGTGACATCTGTGATGCAGAACAAAGGGCCCCTGGGGTCTGTGCCCCCCTCCAAGGCTGAGCACTGGCGCTGCTCCCTGATATCCCCTAAATTAAATAATCCTCTAAATTAAAATAAGAAAATCCAGGGCAGGGTGTTCCCGTGGCCTCCATGTTGTGCACATCCCCCAAATTTTAATTATTCAGGCTGCACACTTGCATGAAAATCACACTTTTCATTAATTTTTTTTTTTTCTGTGAACAAATGATAAAAAATTCAGCAAGTGCAGCTTGAGGTTCTCCCTTTCCTGAGAGGTCCTGCAACCCTGTCTGCCACAGGGGCTTGAATACTTCAGGATGGAGAAACAAATGGATGGGTTTTCCCTGATCCTCATCCCTTACACAATCCTTTCACCCTTCTGGGGTGCCAAAGCCAGCTCAGCCCAGGGGGCAGGGTGGATTTCCCTGAAAATGGGCAGCATCTCCCAGAGTTTGGCAGTGCAAGATGTCAGAAGGAGATGCAGGGCAGACGTGGCTTTGGGGAAAATCCCTCCTGCTGCATGTTTTGGGGATGGAAAACCATCCCTTTTCTGGGCAGGGGTGCATCTGCTGAGGGATGAGGGAAGAACAAATACATGGCAGAGGAAGGAAATGTGAGCAGAGAATCATCTGAGCTCAGGTATGAAAATAAGCAAATAATCATTTGTGGGTTTTAAACTGACTTTAATTCTTCAAATTCTTCCACCCAACAAGCATCTTTCTGTCTTCTTCTCCCTCCTTTACTTCTAATCTAGAAGGAAACAATCAGAAAAAATTAAATAACAATCATGAGACATTTTGGACTTTGGCAATATTTAGTTATTCAAAGAGGCTGGGAAGTCCCCATCCCTGGAAGTGTCCAAGGCCAGGTTGGACAGATCTTGGAGCAACCTGGGATAGTGGAAGCTGTCCCTGCACATGGCAGGGGATGGAACTGGGTGGGCTTTAAGGTCATTCCAACACAAATCATTCCATGATTGTGTGACTTCCATGACATCCGTAGAGTGGTCCAACTGTTCCTGAGAATTTCCAGTGGCAGTGTGAGAAGGTGCCTGAGAAGGTTTTACAAAGGATATGAGACAAATTTCTTCTCTTTTGGTGTTCTGCAGAGCCTCCCATGATGTTGTGCAGAAGATTGGCCTCAGGGATCTCAGAAAACCCCTGGAATACAAACTCATGGCCTAAATGTGTTTATTTCCACACCATCAATCCAGAAAAACCAGTGGGGAATGCTGCAGTGGCCGGAAGGGTTTGGGGACTGGCCTGTTGAGTCCTGGTTCCCAGTTTGATGCTGTGACCAAAAAAGCTGTCAGGGCTCTCCATGTGCAATGTGGGGCAGCTCAGGTAGGGAGGGAGGGAGTCAGGTTGGTGACCTCAGGTAACTCAACCTCACTTCAAGAAGCAGAGGTCCAAAAATACCATTTTTGGATACATCATCATTTTTTAAGGTCAAGATTCCTCCTGATTTGTCACAGAAATGGCCTTCAAGGTCATTTCTTTCACCCTGTGCTGATGCAGCCCAGATCTCCCTGGAGCTGTGAGTTGTGTTCTGTTAACTGGGAGGTACAAATTCCAGGGAAATGCAGGGCCTACGCTTTCATTGCTGATGCAAAATTCATGTTGTGTTGCTAAACAGGACTTTAAAGGAGCCACAAGGGGATGGAGACAACCAAACCCTTGGGATTTCAGCACGGGGTGAGTGTGTGCCTCATTCTCATGGGAAATAGGTGGCTTCTCTTTAATCTGTTTTGCCCTCTAAGGCAGAGAAAAGAAAACATCTCATCTCGTGGTGAAGGGAAACATTTGTGCAGGTCTCCCTCTTCTTAGCTAATCATCCTCAGCCATTTCTGGTTCGTTGTTTACTTTTCTTTCTTCTTTAATTGAAGCCCCACTGTAAAGGATTAAAAGCAAACTGTTTTGTGAAAGGGCTGCACATGGTCCCAAGTAAATCTGTGCGAGCTTTCCCCACTGCTCAGAGCTCTGGGATTTGCTGATCTGTGCCTTTCTGTACTCTTTGGCTTTAATTAAAAATTCACTCTTTGCTCCTTTGCCCGCGTTTGCATCCCTCCACTTCCCTGTGCTCTCTGCCAGGTTTGGAAATGCACCAGCTCTGATGGAGAACCTGCAGAAGGAGCGGGACATGGACGGTAGCATCCCTTGAGATGCACCATGCTGGTGGCCTCCCATCAGCTGAACGTCTCCCTGTCAGCAGCCTTTGCCTCTTTGCTCCCATTCCACGGCTGTCAGCACCTCCCGAAGCACAGGGCCAAGAGGAAATCAGGCAGTGAAGCAGAAAGACCGGCAGGGAGGGAGAGGTGAGGGGCAGGGAGGATGTTTCCACACTTGGGTGGGAAGATGTGGGGGTTAAAGATGGAGAATAAGCCAACAAAAGGGCGGATTCAGAGCTGGTCAGCAACTCCCTGTAGCCCATCCTCAGCTGTGGCAAGTGGAGGTGAATCCTGGTTGTGGAATTCCCTTTTCCTTGTCACTCTCATGGACAGACTGACGAGTCTCGGGAAGCCCAACTGCCCAGTACAGCCAAGGGCAAGGACAAATAAGGCTGCAGTGCTGGGATTTCAGCCAGGAGGCACCTGGAAGTGCTTGCAAGGATTGCATTTGTCTCCAAAGCTGCTGCATTGTGGAAAGGCTCATGGCGCTCTGACACGGGACAGAACCTCCCCGACGGATATCAGGTGCTTCTTCTCGGTTCAGGTTCACTCTGTATCTAATAAGAGCTTGCAGTGAGTTTTTAACTGCTCTGGAGAAGCCAACCCAGGCACCAGAGAGAGCAGAAAATGGCAATTTCTGCCCATGGCACAGAAGGGAAGAGCAGCCTTTACCAGACGAGGATGTGCAAGGACAGCCGTGGAGCAGAGCAATTTGGCAGTGATTCCCCACCCTGGTTCTGATTATTGGGGTATCAATAACAGGGCTAATAGCCCTCTGGTTCCAGATACAATGTGCAAGGCTGTTTACAGCCTCTGCTGAGAGCCTCTTACTTTTACTCTCGTTGGCAAATCATTGTTTATGTCTCGTGTTTCGAAACGCAGCTGAGTTCCAGCCTTTCCTCACCCACCGGCGGAGCTGAGCGGATCCGTGCCCCATGTGCTGCTCTTTAGCAACACAAACAGCACAGCCAGATTCCACTTAGCGGGGTTTGCTCACTCCCCAAACGCGCAGGGCTTGGCTCCGAGCGCGCCAGCTCCTTCCCGCCGGCTCCCCGAGGGCCGCGGGAGAGGCACGGGACGGATAAAGGGTGGCTGAGCACCTCTGGGATATCCTGGAGCAAGGGGGGGCTTCATTCTCGTGTCAAGGTCAGGGATGTGCTGTGGTTCATCTTCTTGGTGTGGCCAGATCCCTTTTCTTCCCACCTTTTTTTAGGGCTGGTTTGACAGCTGGGCTTGATGATCTTGGAGGTCTTTTCCAACCGAAACTATTCTACAGAATCATCGAATGATTGAGGTTGGAAAAGACCTCCAAGATTGCCAAGTCCCACCTTTGACTGATCGACTTGACCATGCCAACTTTGTCAACCACCCCAGAGTGTCTGAGTGTCACGTCCAGTCATTCCCTGGACACCTCCAGGGATGGGGACTCCACCACCTCCCTGGGCAGCTCCAATTCCTGACCACCCTTTCCGTGAGGAAATTCCTCCTGATATCCAATCTGAGCCTCCCCTGGCACAGCTTGAGGCTATCTCCTCTTGTCCCGTGCAAGCACTCTCATCCCTCTTGGTGGGTTTGTTGTCAGCCATGGGAAGAAGGGACACAGCATCCAAAAAGCCAAAAAGTTGTAGCAGAAGCAGTTGAGTGATGGGTAAATACTGAATTTCAGCCAAGTGGGCAATAAGATACTATTCAGTGAGAAGGTTTGAGAAAGAGTGGCTGAAACTGTATTTTGAACAGAAGGAAAGCGAAGGAAAATGAAGAAATTTAGAAGAAGGAAAGGCAGAGCACTAAGTCAGCCCAAAGCTTGTCAGTTCATCCTATAGAGGTGGGAAATTCGAGGTCACAGAATCACAGGATGGTTTTGGTTAGAAGAGTCCTTAAAGACCATCTCATTCCAACCTCTTGCCATGGGCAGGGACACCTTCCACTATCCCAGGTTGTCTGGTGGTCAAATAGACAAAAAAAGAATCAGGAGAACCAGACATGCTGGTCACTCTGGCAACACCTTAAGGCTTAAATCTAAAGAAGAGAAAGATCAGCTCCATCTTTCCAGTAACCCCCTCAATGCTCAGGAGAAACCTCATTCACCAAATTTGTTCAAAGGGATTCCCACTCCTGTCCTAAACCATCTCAGGAGCTGCTTTCATGCATGCCAGTGCTACTTCACAGGAAGGGTTAAAAATCTCCCTTTTTTCAGAGCAGACAGCAGTTTTTAACAGATTTATTTTGCATTTTTCCGTGTTTGAGCCAAACAAAACACATCATGGAAGGATTGCTGCCTGTTGGCCACACTGGGATCCCACAGAACTGTGTTTGGGGTGCTGGGGCTGCCCAATGCTCTGTTCCTCCTTGCTGGGAAGCGAGCAGGGCTCAGAATACCTGAGAAAAAGCCACTAAATTTTGTTTCCCACTCTGGCCCCAGGTCCAGGTCGCTGGTGGAGCAGTGAGCAGTGGCTGACTCGTGTTTCCTACAGAGCTCCTGACCCCCTCTGGTCTGTGTTACATAAAGGAGACACCCCCGTGCCAGATGTGCTGCATCACATTCCCCTTCAGCAGAATCCGTGGGCTCTCCAAACCATGCCAAGTTTATGTAGACTCTCAAGCACCAATTTTGCAATCTTTCCCATTCTCTTCAGCCAACACACATCCAATTAAACTGTCCAGTTACCATGGTTTCCTCCTCACCAACCTGGGGAGTTTAGATGTGAAGTTTGCAGGGGGAAAAAAAAGGTGTTTTCTCATTAGGAAATGTTCTTGATGGGCTTAAAATTTTGTGTTCAGCCCACTTTGTGTTTGAGGGCTTGATGATGTTATTGTGGGGGGTTCCTTGGGTACTGAAATCCATGGAAAGGGAAGAGCTTGTGAATGGTTTACCATGACAAATGCATTGTTTTCAGAGTCAATTTAAGCAGCCAGAGAAGAGGACTGGAGCTGGGGAATGTTTGCTGGAGTATCTGAACGTGCTGTTGGAAATAGTTTGTTGTTGGTAAAAGCTGGGTTTAATTGTAGTCTCTTAAAATCCCTGAATGTCATATAAAGGAAAAAAAAAAAAAGCTTTACAACAAACATGCCTTTCAGGGCAGAGTTGGAAATTAATGTAGAGCCTAGAAACAGACTGGGGTTGCCTGGTCTGGATTAGTAAACTGTGTTTTCATGCAGCACATTCACCATCCTACTTTTCAGGATCCTTCCACAGCAGAGGAAGCTGGACTCAAACCCTGATCTCCATGCAATACTTTCAGGATCAAATAAGGAAAAAAAGACTGAGACTCATTGAATGATCTGCAGGAAGCTGGAATTCATCACAAATAATGACCATCAAGTAAATGATAATATTGGCTGACCTGGCCAAGCCAGGTGGCTGGCAAGGTCCTGGAGGAATTTTATCATCTTTGGCTTCCTCTGTTTTCTTCCTCCTCTCCATGGTCAAGGAAGATGAACTAAAATTGAAAGAGGAGGGAGAGAGAGGAAGTAATAGGATGATATTAGAGGATATCTATTCTACAAAAGACCCCCAACCCGATCCGCACAGAAAAAAACCCAAACCCAAGAGTCTTTGCTGGCCAACAGAAATCCAGATTCCACTAAGTAGACATAATGCCATAAAAAAATAGGATGGAAAATGGGTTAAAAAACTGTCAGGCAATCATCCAAATGGTTTCACGTCCTCAGTATGTACTGGCCTGGTCTGTGCAGTTCTGCTCTCCCTGACAAAGTCTGGAAACATCACAGGTGACAGCAAGAGTTGGGGGCTGTCACCTGCAAGGAATATAGAAAAAAATGTCCTATATTTTGCAGTAAGGGGCAGACTGTGATCACAGGCCATGCTGCTTCACGTGTCTCCACGGCCAGAGGGGAGGCCTTGGCCCTGTTTAATTTGCTACTCAACACTTGGCCCTGCCTAATGGGCTGTTTTTATAGAGCCTGGCTGAACTGAGAGGGCGTGTTCGGTGTGAATAGCTGGGAAGGAGGAGAGTTATGGAGGATAACAGACTGTCTGCACCAACACTTGTGGTGTGAACTCGGGAGGAACAAGTTCTGGGTGAGGTTTGGAAGGTGGCTGTTTAACACCATAGCTGTGAGGTGGTGAAGAGGCTGCTGATCTGAGGGGTGCAGCTGGAGACAGGAACCGGGTGCTGAGCAGGGACCTGGTCCTTAGTGGGGACATCCTCTGATGGGAACACGGCGCTGGGGTGCTCAGGGGACTTTTGGGATGTTATGGGAATGCACATGGGGTCGAGGTGATGTCTTGCAATGGCACTGCCAGGGAACTGCAGCCATCCCCTGTGCAGAGGGGAAGTTGACTTTCGTGACTTCCCAGCTGAGAGGAAAATTGAAATTACAGCCAGAAGTCTTCACCTTAGCACATAAACCCAGGAATAAGAGGGATACTCCAGAGATCTGTGGATGCTGACAAGTTTGATCAGAGAGAAATTTTTTAGCTCTCGGCCCTGTTTGTGAGAAGAAGTTACTTTCTGACAAACAGAGCTGAGAACTAAGAGAAGTTTATGTAAACCATTTTATGTGTTTTTGTAAACTACGTTTTGCAGGTGGTGTTTTTACATTTTGTTATTCCACCTTGTAATTCTTAAGGCGTTGTTGTAGCTAACCAATGATGTTAAAGAGGTGTTCAACCAAGAACCAATAATTGTGCCCTGCTCCAGCGACCCTGGATATATAAAGAGAAAGATTTTCTTAATAAATGGCTTTTTTCAGCTGAAGTTTATGCCGCTATTTTTGCTGTCACTGAACTCAACAGCAACAGAGATCAAGGCACAGAATCATGGAATGGTTTGGGTTTAAAGAGAACTTAAAGACCCTCTACTTCTGATCCCCTGCTGTGGGCAGGGACACCTCCCGCTATCCCAGGTTGTTCCAAGCCCTGTCCAGCCTGGTCTTAGACACTTCCAGGGGCAGCCACAGCTTCTCTGGGCAACCTGTGCCAGGAACTCCCCACCCTCACAGCACATCAGAGGCTGCCTTCCTCCAGTCAATGGAAGAGGATTGGAACCACGAGCTCTCCCATTTCCATCAGCTCCCTGGGTAAGCGTGGCCCAGGCAGTCCGAGCTCATGAGATCATCTGCTTCCCCGAGGTCAGCATGGAACAGCATTTCACCACTGGTGCAAACCTCAAAGCAAAGCCAAGCCGCTGAAGCCATAATTATGTCTTTATTGTGCAGGGCCGGGCCGTGTGCGGGCTGGCAAGGAGCCTTTCATTCTGCAGGGCCTGGGGCATTCATCCTGCATTACACATTGGGCTGGGGCTGGGGGTGCCGCTGGAACCCAGAGAGGGCAGCTCCATTCACAGCACTCCCTTGGCCGTGCTCTCAGGGCCACGGGGATGGAGAGCCCAAAAAGAAGGAATTTTGTTGCCTGTCTCCCAGGCAAGTCCCTCCTGGCTGCCATCACAGGGAGTGATGTAAAAGGGCTTTGTGTGGCTTGTCAGCAGGAAGGCTCCAGCTGGGACTGGGAATGGCACAGACGAGGTGGGTGCACGATAGGGATGAGGCAGGAGAGGAGGAGTGGAGCAAAGGTGGGTGGAGAAGAGTGGGAATGGGGTGTTACTTGAGATAAAGAGATTTTTGGAAGTGTGGTGGTCTGCTGAGGAAGGTGGAAGTGTGGGAGGGAGGAGGGTGGATTGGCAGGATTAAGGCCATGTGGGGGGATTGATGGCAGTCGCAGAGAGATCATGGAATCCCAGAATCATTAAGGTTG